>JZLH01S0321720.1:0-16468 GCA_001188425.1 Eucidaris tribuloides | reverse complement strand
TAGCATAGATAGATAGAATAGATTGTTGATTGACTGCGTATGGAGACACAACAGAAATAAGTAAGTAATAGACGCAAGAAGATCGGAGATATGAATGGCTGATGTGATATCTGGCCAGTAGATGGGAAACCATTACGCGTATTCAAAACCAATCACTAATGTACAAGGCAAAACTGACATTGTATGTTTGGATGATTGATGATGATGTTGCACTGATGGTGATTGATTGATTGCTTTATGGATGGATCGAAATGATTAATTGATTGCATTGATAAGAGGATGGACGAGATGGAAGGAAAGATGGGTAGACACATAGATTAGATAGATTAGATCGCGTCAGCGCAAACGCCTTAGACGCCCCTTTGATTCATAGCCCGTCATTGCAGAAAGGTCCTATGGGAACACCGCCGCGTCAGCTGCGAAGGCCCTTAGCTAGAGAACATGGTGCGCGTATAATGACTAACGGCTATTAACTGCGGTCATGCGCGTGTTCCGTTACGCCTTTCCGCCAATGACCGCACGGTTTCCATAAGACCTTTCTGCACTGACGGTTGTATGAATAAGCGGCAGTCTAAGGGCGTTTAATTGGCTGATTAGATGGATTTGGAAGAAGGAAATAAGATAGGGTAGATAGATAGATTGATTTGATTGAACTGCGATAGACAAAGAAGATAAGATTGAATGGCTGATGTGATATCTGCAGTATGATGTTTGAACACATTACTCGTTTCAAAACAATCACTAATGTCACACTTGCATTGTTGATTGAGATAGATTGATTGATTGATTGATTGATTGATTGATTGAGATTGATGTCAATTGATTGATTTGACTGATTAATTGACATGAATGAATTGCATATGAGTGGTGTGAGTGAGCTGAGTAAGCTGATTGACTGATTGATGAGTGAGAGATAGGAGAGCTAGAGAGCAGTAGGACGTAGCTAGGACTTTTATTCAGCGGGGGAGGCCGGGGGGGCACTGGGGGGGCCTTGACACTTTGTAGCGCGGAGACACCAAAATCCTAGGTCCAAAATTTTTCCCGTCACGCCAAGTCGCCGAAACTGCGCTCAGCGGGGGGGGGGAGGGGTAGGTGACGAGAATTTTTTTCTCCAATACCAGGTCCAACTTTCACATTTGTTTTCATTTTTCTCCAAATCCCAGCGTACAATTTTTCAGTCATAATTTTTGTGGGGGCACTGGGGGGGGGCCACGGGGGGGGTTATCGCCGGATTCGGGTCACGGTGCCCCCAGCGCCCCGTAAGCTACCGTCCATGCTAGAGAGAAACAAATAAACGACAGCACAATACAGATCAAGGATTTTAAAAAGAGATGATTGTGACACCTTCCAGTAGATGTGAAACGGTATATGTGTCATAAACAATCAGAAATGTCCATAGATTGATTGATTTGATTGATATGATTGATGGATGGATGGTGGAGGTGCATTGAGTAAAGAGATGGATTAAGACAGAAAGATCGTAGGTAGACACATAGATATATAGATAAAGATAGATAGATAGATGGATGGAAAGGGAAGAAAAAATAGGGTAGACAGATAAAAGATGGAATGGCATGAAAGGAAGCGAAAATGGATAAGATAGATGGATGGAATGGAGATGATAAGAAAGAAATGGGCAGAGAGATCGAAATAGTGAAAGAAAGATGGTAGACAGCTTGATGGGATGGGATCGGTATGAATGGAAGAAGAAAATGCGGTTTAGATAATGTTGATGGGAGATGGGATGGAAACAATGAAAGAAAGATGGGTAGATAAGATAGTCGTAGAAAATAGATCGATGAATAGAATAGATAATAGATAGATAGATAGATAGTAGATAGATAGATAGATAGATAGATCAGTATACGATAGGAGATTGATCACTGGTCTTACACTGTTATAGCCGCAGCTTAGCGATTCCCGAAGAATGATGGAATGTTATACATGAAACCAAAGGCTATTCGAATTATACATCTCTAACACATAATCCTTTCCACATTAAATAACATTTTATTATCTGATTGAGATAATCGGTCAGGTTACTTCAAAATATT
The DNA here is from genome assembly GCA_001188425.1 of Eucidaris tribuloides. NCBI lineage: Eukaryota > Metazoa > Echinodermata > Echinoidea > Cidaroida > Cidaridae > Eucidaris > Eucidaris tribuloides. The sequence continues at coordinate 14,414 of JZLH01S0321720.1, read as the reverse complement.
ACAATTTGCGACAATGCCACTTATTGTTAGCTCAGAGTCAATTACCCATTATAATACAATCAACCTTTAAATAATGACACACAGTATTTCTTATTATATGTTCACCAATAAATTTCTGCCTCAAGTATGACCCTTTATAAATAAGGTCAAATGCGGCTTTCGTCTTGTAGTACCATCGCCTATCTTAATTATTATACGATAATATCCAGCCAAATCGCCAGAAGCGCTCTAAGTTTAGAAAAAGACTAATGACGTCATCGTAGTGGCCTCTTGCAAAAGAAAATGCGAACCAGCTAGTCAACCTGCTAATTACGGACAACTCCCACGAGTCGAATTTTCTTATGAAACTGCAGGTTTCCGGCTGTCTTGCAGTGTTGGCAGGGCAATTAAAGTAGACAGATACAATTGAATCGAGACCTTGACAGTTGCTAGTCAGAATACATATGAAAATCCATTCAGTGTATTATAGCTTTCATTGAGCCTTTAGCAAAACGCCCACAAAAGATTCGATGAAATCTCGGAAAACGTGAAGATCAGGGGAATCTAGTGGAATTATATTTTATCGTGATAGATGATCATCGTGGCAACGGATTCAACTCATTGCATTAACAGTTGTCTAATCTGAACTACATGATTCGCTGATGTGCTGATGAGTCGCTCTTTTGAAATATACTCTGTATAATAAAGCAGAATGGAAGGATTACAGAAGTTCTTTACTTTGAAATAAAATGCCTCTAGAATTAAGCTACACTTCCAAGGCTTTTGTCGTGTCTAAATTTCATGCGTCAAATGTCTACTCAAATTTTAAACTATCACACAATCAGTACTCATTGCTGACAGGGCTCACTTTATTGTGTTAGCTTGTATACTATGTCTGTGCGCTAGCAATTTCTATCAGCACGGTGCAGATTTATTGATTACAGGTAAATGAACACTGTCTGTTTTCCACGACGTAACCAACATTTACAAGACTAATCATTTCCAACCACTCTAGGCTGTGTTCTACAGTGGTATCTGTTTCAACCAGTTTAGCTCTTAGGTGCATGTATTTTTGACTTCTTCTACATATGTCAATGCCTTGATAAACAGGATTGCTACCGCATAAATGCCGAGAATATTGAGAAGATGGATATGGTGGGAGTGGATGCAATGTTTGTTTAGTGAATATTGGTGACATCCCCTATAAGGGTGGCACCAGAAAGAATGCCTACACCTGCGATCGACTAATTCTTCAACAGCATCTGCAATATGTCACTATTGCGTTTTTATTTCAGTGGTTAGACATATTCTCTTTCCAACAATATGATACCGTGAATCAATATTTTGAGTAATTCGTTATGGATTCCTGCGGCCATCTTTCCGAGGCAATGTCGTTTCCCGAAATTTGCATTTTTCAACAGCGGCGGCGGTCATCAGAACACGAGATAATTCTCGCGTCTCAGCTATGCATACCAGAACAAACGCCGATGGACAATGGAGATGTAGCTCACATCGCTTCCTTGTGAAAGCGAGGGCATTCCTCCCTTTGTGTCGACGGAGCTTATTCTATGGCACACGCGTAACGCGAAGAAACTATTTCGGCTGCTTCTGATGATCGTGCGAGTCTAAAAAATAGCCAAATTTAAGAATTACATTGCCTCAGAAAAAAATAGCCCTAAGATCAAACGCCTCAATTAAAAATTAATGAGTCATGTATCATTTTGTTGGAAAAAGAATGTTCTAACCTATGAAATAATCACCAATTACATATTTGTGGATGATGTTGAGAAATTAACGATCCGCATGGTAGGGGCATTCTTTCTGGGCCATGCTTAAGTTCCTTCACCAAAAAACTCTTTCTAGACCGAATCACGTCTAACCACATACCCTTTGTGCTCCACAGAAAAATCCCTTTAACGCCATTACAGCCTCGAATACATAAGGACACCCATTAGCCTTTTAATCTGTATCATAGTCATTACTAAGCGAAAAATAGACATGTTAGCCGCCGTCCAACACTATAATGAGTCTCGGTGAGATTTTGTCATTGTCAGTCATATCGTAGATGAAGTGTCATATTTTTTCGCTCTCCCCGAACTAGCGCTGCAGAACTCAAGATGGCGTACTGCATGGTCAACCGTGGGGACCGATCTAATAAGTGTGGTAGACAATTAAGCGACGCATTTCGTCTGAGTACGCGGTGTCTGTGTTGGTCTTTGTGTCCGTAATGCTCTGCTGTGTCGCATCTGTCAGTTTGCAAGTTCATCTTTACCATCGTCACCATGTTCTGGTATGTCTTCGTAATTACTTGACCTCATCTCTGGTTTTGTGTCCGCCCATATTATACACTGTGTCTCCGCGTTGTAATTTTTGTAAAATTTATTGTGGCGCATGTCGTGTGTGCTCGTCCAATGGTTGCATTCTCTCTAATTTTTCGTATAATATACCAATAGTCAATCAGACCAAAATACACAATTCACATTCATGGAGCATGAGCTTGCAATGAAAAAATTGCATTAAACTAAATTCCATTGCGAGCATTTTCGTCGTTTCTAACAAAAATGTAAACATTCGGATGTTAAGCAAAAATGTATCCATATTTGTTGGATTTGAATAGTAAAAGAGAAGACCCCCATTCGAAAAAAGAACTTGTCTGCTTAAACATAGACAGATGAATAATATCGAGCTTTTTGAGCTACTTAGATTAAGTAGAATTATCTCTCCTCTGTGGATGGATGAAATGATTAATTGATTAAGAGATGGATGAATGGAAGGAATGATGGGTAGACAGATAGATAGATAGATGGAAAGAGGAAAGAAAGAATGGAAGACAGACAAATAGATGGAATGATGGATGGATGGATGGAAAGAAGGAAAGAAAGATAGATATACAGACAAATAGATGGAATGATGGATGGATGGATGAAAAGAAGGAAAGAAAGATAGATAGATAGATAGATAGATAGATAGATTGATTGATTGACTGCGATATGGAGACATCAAACAGAAATAAGTAATAGACGAAGAAAGATCGAGAATGAATGGCTGATGTGATATCTGCAGTAGATGGGAACACATTACTCGTTTCAAAACCAATCACTAATGTACAAGGCAAACTGATCGATTGATTGATTGATTGATTGATTGATTGATTGATTGATTGCTTTATGGATGGATGAAATGATTAATTGATTGATTGATTAAGAGATGGACGAATGGAAGGAAAGATGGGTAGACACATAGATAGATAGATAGATCGCGTCAGCGCAAGAACGCCCTTAGACGCCCTTTATTCATAAGCCCGTCATTGCAGAAAGGTCCTTATGGAACACGCGCGTCAGTGCAGAAAGGCCCTTACAGGAACATGTGCGCGTATACATACTAACGGCATTACTGCGGTCATGCGCGTGTTCCGTTACGGCCTTTCCGCAATGACGCGCACGTTCCATAAGGACCTTTCTGCACTGACGGGTTTATGAATAAAGGGCGTCTAAGGGCGTTAATTGCGCTGATAGATGGATGGAAAGAGGAAATAAAGATGGGTAGATAGATAGATTGATTGATTGACTGCGATAGACAAAGAAGATAAGATTGAATGGTTGATGTGATATCTGCAGTAGATGTGAACACATTACTCGTTTCAAAACCAGTCACTAATGTACAATGCAAACTGATCAATTGATTGATTGATTGATTGATTGATTGATTGATTGATTGATTGATCAATTGATTGATTGACTGATTAATTGAATGAATGAATGAATGAGTGGGTGAGTGAGTGAGTAAGTGATTGAGTGATTGACTGAGTGAGATATAGAGAGCCTAGAGAGCAGTGGCGTAGCTAGGACTTTTTTCAGCGGGGGGGGGGGGTCACGTGGGGGGGCCTTGGACATTTTGTAGGGGAGCACCAAATCCTAGGTCCAAAATTTTTCCCGGTCACGCCAGTCGCCGAAAACTGGCTCGAGCGGGGGGGGGGGGTAGTGACGAGAATTTTTTTCTCCAAATACCAGGTCCAACTTTCACATTTTTTTCATTTTCTCCAAATCCCAGGTAAACATATTTTTCACGTTTCATAATTTTTGTGGGGGGCACTGGGGGGGGGGGGACCACGAATTTGTGGCGGGGATTTAACTCAGCTCTGTGCATTCGGTCCGTCACGGTGCCCCCAGGCCCCCGTAGCTACGTCCATGCTAGAGAGGAAACAAATAACGACAGACAGATACAGATCAAGATAAAAAGAATGATGTGACACCTTCAGTAGATGTGAATACGGTATATGTGTCATAAACAATCAGAAATGTCAGATTGATTGATTGATTGATTGATTGATTGATTGATTGATGGATGGATGGATGGATGGATGGATTGATTAAGAGATGGATGAATGGAAAGAAAGACGGGTAGACACATAGATATATAGATAAAGATAGATAGATAGATGGATGGAAAGAGGAAAGAAAATGGGTAGACAGATAAATAGATGGATGGATGGAAAGAAGGAAGGAAAATGGATAGATAGATGGATGGATGGATGGATGGAATGAAGATAAGAAAATGGGCAGATAGATGGAAATAGGAAAGAAAGATGGGTAGACAGATGGATGGATGGATGAATGGAAAGAAGGAAAAATGGGTATAGATAGATGGATGGATGGAAACAATGAAAGAAAGATGGGTAGATAGATAGGTAGATAGATAGATGGATGAATAGATAGATAGATAGATAGATAGATAGATAGATAGATAGATAGATAGATAGAGATTTATCACTGTTCTTTACAGGTTTAGCGCAGCTTAGTCGATTTCCAAGAATGATGGAATGTTATACATGCAACCAAAGGCTATTCGAATTATTACATTCTCTAACACATAATCCTTTCCACATTAGAATAAAACATTTTATTAGTTGATGAGATAATCGGTCAGTTAATTCAAAATATTACAATTGGACAATCCACTTATTGTTAAGCTCAAGTACAATTACATTTAATACAATCAACCTTAAATATTACACAAGTACTGTGTATTGTTCACCAATATAATTTCTGCTCTCAAGTATGACCCTTTTAATAAGTCAATGGGCTTTGCGTCTTGAGTACCATCGCCTATCTTAATTATTATACATAATATCCAGCAAATCGCCAGAGGTCTAAGATTTGAAAAGACATAATGACGTCATCGAGTGGCCTCTTGCAAAAGAAAAGCGAACCAGCTAGGTCAACCTGTAATTACGGACAACTCCCACGAGTCGAATTTTCTTATGAAACGCAGTTCCGGCTGTCTTCGTGTTGGCAGGGCAATTAAAGTATACAGATACAATGAATCGAGACCTTGACAGTTGTAGTAAGAATTACATATGAAAATCCATTCAGGTGTATTATAGCTCTTCATTGAGGCCTTTAGCAAAACGCCCACAAAAGATTCGATAAATCCTCGGAAAATGAAGATCAGGGGAATAAGTGGAATTTATTTTATCGTAATAATGATACGTGGCAACGGATTCAGCCTCATTCATAACAGTTTCTAATCTGAACTACTGTATTCGCTGATGCTGTGAGCGCTCTCTTGAAATATACTCTGTAATAAAAGCAAATGGAAGGATTACAAGAAGTCTTTACTTTGAAATAAAACTGCTCTAGAATTAAGTACATTATCCAAGGCTTTTGTTGTCTAAATTTCATGGTCAAATGTCTATCAAATTTTAAACTATATCACAATCAGTACTCATTGTGACAGGGTCATTTATTGTGTAGCTTTATACATGTCTGTGGTAGCAATTTCTATCAGGGTGCCAGATTTATTCGATACAGGTAAATGAACACTGTCTTGTTTTTCCACAAGTAACCAACTACAAGACTAATCATTCCAACCACTCTAGCTGGTGTTTACAGTGGTATCTGTTTCAACCAGTTTAGCTCTTGAGGTGCATGTATTTTTGACTTCTCTACATCATGTCAATGCCTTATAAACAGGAATGTAACCGCATAAATTGCGAGAATTATTGAGAATGGATATGTAGGGAGGCGTGCAATAGTTTGTTTGTGAATATTGTGACTCCCCTATACAGGGTGGCCCAGAAAGAATGCTACACCTGCGATCACTAATTTCTTCAACAGCATCTGCAATATGTCATTGGTTTTTATTTCAGTGGTTAGAACATTCTCTTTCCAACAATATGATACCGTGATCAATGATTTTGAGTAATTCGTTTGGATCCTGCGGCCATCTTTCCGAGGCAATGTCGTTTCCCAAATTTGCCATTTTTTCAACAGCGGCGGTCATCAGAACACCGAGATATTCTCGCGTCTCAGCTTGCCATACCAGACAAACCGCGATGACCATGGAGATGTAGCTCACATCGTCTTCCTTGTGAAAGCGAGGGCATTCCTGCCTTTGTGTCGACGGAGCTTATTCTATGGCACACCGTAACGCGAGAATATTTCGGTGTTCTGATGATCGATGGAGTCTAAAAAATAGCAAATTTAAGAAATTACATTGCCTCAGAAAAATAGCCCTAAGATCCAAACGCCTCAATCAAAATTAATGATCATGGTATCATTTTGTTGGAAAAAGAATGTTCTAACCTATGAAATAATCACCAATTACATTTCGTGGATGATGTTGCAGAAATTAACGATCGCATGTGTAGCATTCTTTCTGGGCCACGTTCCTTTCACCAAAACTTCTCTTCAGACGAATCACTCTACCTATACATACCCTTTGTGCTCCACAGAAAAATCCCTTTAACGCCATACAGCTCGCAATAACTAAGGACACCCATTAGTCCTTTTATCTGTATCATGCATTACATTACATTAGCGGCGTCCAACACAATTTAAGTCTCGGGAGATTTTTCATTGTCATAGCTACATACATGAATTTCATATTTTCCAGCTGCTGCAGAACTCAAGATGGCTACTGCATGTCAACGTGGGGACCGACTGAATAATGTGGTAGACCAATTAAGCACGCAATTTGTCTGAGTACGGGTTTCTGTGTTTGGTTTTGTGTCCGTGAATGTCTCTGTGTGTCCGAGTCTGTCAGTGCAAGTTCATCTTTACACGTCACCATGTTTCTGTATGTCTTCGTAATTACGGTGTGTAGACCTATCTCTGGTTTTGTGTCCGTATTATACACGTGTCTCCGCGTGTAATTTTGTAAATTTATGTGTGCGCATGTGTGCTCGTCCAATGGTTGCATTCTCTCTAATTTTTCGTATAACTATACCATAGTCAATCAGACAAAATACACAATTCACATTCATGAGTACATGAGCTTGATGAAAAATTGCTTAAACCTAAATTCCATGGAGCATTTTCGTTTCTAACAAAAATGTAAAATTCGGATTTAAGCAAAAATTATCCATATTTGTTGGATTTTGAATAGTAAAAGAGAAGAGCCCCATTCGAAAAAGAACTGTCTTGTTAAACATAGACAGATTGAATAATATCGAGCTTTTTGAGCTACTTTAGATGTAAGTAGAATTCTTAATCGATTTATTTAAATCTATCATCAACCGATCGTCCTCAACTTTACAGTGGCATGTAAGATTTTGATTTGACTTTGAGGACTGATACATAACTGTAAGAATATCATGGCGTCAAACCATATAAAAACAAAATCAACATGCACATCAGATTTGATTCGGTATCTGTCGGTGAATCAAGAAAAAATAACGTTGAATTGCATGGAATGCACTTACTTGGCTTGTGGAATAGCCAAGCTGTAAGCTTTCTGGGGGGGGAACAAACATCCTTTATAGCGCTAAACTATAAAATGTGTTCATCAATTTTTACGATGCATACAAATACGTGATCAGAATGTGAACAATATGTTAAGAGGGCTTTCGGTGCTGTTGAACTTAACGATGATATTAAATTGCCTTTGAAATATGACGATTTAAAAGTGTCTGTTTTAAATTATATAAGGTTGTATTGTAGCTTTTATGAATAATACTTTTGTACATTTATTGGAACTTCATATATAATAAGGGTTACTTTTCATAAATAATTATGAGGTATATGACGCAAATATCTAAAATGCAAGTAAATACACGAAAGGCTGTGAAATATTCGTTCTGCGTACTATAAATGTATGCATACGCGTACGCAGGGGGGTGTTAGGGGTGTTCAAACACCCCCTTTTGCAAAAACACCCTAAAACACCCCCCTTTTTACCCGGAATCACCCCCCCCTTTTTTTCACGGAATCACCCTCCTTTTTTCGTCAAAAGGGGGTGTTTGAAATTGTTAAATAACCATGAGAACATGAAATAAAGTTAATGGTGATATTATTTTGGAACTTGGAGAAAAAAAATTCGTCACCCCCCCCCCCCACCTAGGACCTAGGATATTTGCCCGCGGATGAACACCCTCCTTGGCAAAATCCTGCGTAAGCGTATGTATTATACTCTGCGCGATTGTTCCAAAAGAGCGCTTTCTGTAACGACTGCATGCATCAGATCCGATATCATGTTACGTAGAATTCTATTGCTTAGTATCTTATTTTTCAGAAAATAATAACACACCTTCATGCCAAGCAAAATGCCGGCATCGTTGTACAGCTATGAAGTTCATATACGTTTTTCTCTTTTCTCGTCAGATATATTGTAAATAATCAGACCGATAATAATCGAGAAACACAGTGACACATTTCTTGACGAATGGTCTAATCTAATTTTAAAAAAGCGACCAAAAGCAATGGACACGATGTATACCTTTACAGGTAGACGTCAACAAATAACTAAATTAAAGCGAAGAGAGGTAAATTATTCATACCAAGCACGGAACAATTCAGCAAACCAGGGCGAATGATTTGCGCTATAGATCTACGTAGCCGGGTCTACATTAAGCTTTATACTGCATTCTACAGAGCAGCCGCGTTCTGTGATTCGATATGCATCGTACCACGTACGCATAAACCGAGCCAAAAGCACAAACAAGAAGTAATCGCGAACGGAAAAGAGGTAAATTGCTGAAACTGTCGGAAATATATCCAGGTCTCTATACCGCCAGGTAATCCTACACGTTGGCAAGACACCGAGGCTGTCGAGTCGGAATCTCATTCCGCCATTTGCTTCCCATCATGTTATTGTATTCTCCGCCATATTTGACTGAAAACGCTGATTGAGAATGATATCGAATTGAAGTGAATCTAAGTGGTTGATTGCTCAAACTTCCGTTGCGGCCGAGGGGTGCATGCATGAATTTGAGAGGAAAAAAAGTGCGTTGTGCGCATTGAGTGCTTACAGTGTGCGCAAGTTTGTGTGTGTGTGTGTGTGTGTGTGTGTGTGTGTGTGTGTGTGTGTGTGTGTGTGTGTGTGTGTGTGTGTGTGTGTGTGTGTGTGTGTGTGTGTGTGTGTGTGTGTGTGTGTGTGTGTGTGTGTGTGTGTGTGTGTGTGTGGTGTATGTGTGTGTTCATGCATGCATTTATATATGTATATGTGTGTATTTTTTTCTGTACAAGAAAACAAAGAAGAAGGAGAAGAAGAAGAAGAAGAAGAAGAAAAAGAAGAAGAAAAAGAAGAAGAAGAAGAAGACGACGACGACGAAGTAAACCTATTATAGTAATAATATTACAAATAGCGGTAGTTGTATCCCTAACAGCAACGTGTAAGTTAATGATTAAGATCTTGGTTTCTATTTTCAACACAATTTCAGCACAGACATTTAAACAATAAGATTATTTTCCGGTTTCTATTATAAGGCGAGATCTTTCGTAACACACGAGTTTTTTTTCAATATCAAGTACCCACGGTTATTCTTAACACGTACAAGTTTGATGTATGATAAGCATCCATAAATCACGAAATGCTAATCTTGCTTATGACCTGTCAACCAGTATACATATCTTACATGTAGTGATTACTTTCTTCCGCTTCTATACTTCTATTTTTTTTTTTTTGTAATTCCGAGAGACGTATCACAATACCGGGGCTATAAATTTGCACGGTGATATATACGGCTCCGATAAGAACACCAGATTAAAAACGCCTCCGAAAGAGATGAGACGATCAAAACAGGTGTTCTATTTTATCTTCCTTATCTCACATCTCTCGTCTTTTTCATATATCTTTTGGCGGGAACTGATATAAAGCGTTTGATTGCAAATCGCGCTAAATCCACGTTAGTACCTTTGGAAAAAAATAAATTTCTTTGCTCGAGTTTGTACCCGCGAAATATAAATGTAAAACCCGAAATAATTTGTACATGCTTGTGGGATTTGGCTCCAAGTTTGATACAAAAGCTAGGTAATTAGACGGTAAATGTATTCCTGTGAATAAATTCTTGATAGTTCTGTAATTTTGTGCCGATCATTTGATGTTATGTTTGAAATTTGTCGGGCTATTTCATGTACTTAATTGTGTTTGTTAATGTTTTGATATTTTGTTCCAGTCATGTGTGTTTGTTACATTATATTGTAAAGCTAAAAATAATTATGGCTATATCATGCAATGAGCGCGAAATCAAAACTGCTGGGGTCATGGGTAATTATCTACATCTGTATTGTAAATTTGTCATAAGTATGAATAAAGAAGATTTAACCATTTTGAGGAAAATTTGAACTATCCCGTATGTATAAATCAACCTCTTCACATTGCTGATCCAACAAATCACACGCATGGAAGTGATCGAGAAAATACAACATAGAGTCGTGTGAATTACATTGAACAACTTAACTTAATCAGTGACAAAATCAGATGGAAAGTAATAGCAAACAATAGGGACGTGATGCATCGAAGTCAAGACGAGGGACACCGCATTGATTTATCGATGGGTAACATTCAATTCATCAAATTAAAAGTTTTCTCTCATTTTTTGGCTCCGTGTAGGACAACCAGTTCGATAAACTAAACTATCGACGTAATATGTGCTGTAAAATTTGATATTTAAAATGAACAAATAGTTGTCATTCTTATATTCTGCGCACTATCTATAGCAAACAGTAAGTTTGATAAACTAAACTATGGACGTATAAATGTTGTCAAATTCAGTGTAAAGATGAACAAAAAGTTGTCATTCTTATATTCTGCGCACTATCTATAGCAAACAGTAAGTTTGATAAACTAAACTATGGACGTATAAATGTTGTCAAATTCAGTGTTAAGATGAATAAAAAGTTGTCATTCTTATATTCTGCACACTATCTGGTCAACATGAACTTTGCATAGAAAAGAGGTCAGCATGACTTTGAACGAATGATTACTTGAGCAAAAAAACGTTAGTCAAAATCAATTATGCAAAGCTAGGGTCTATATCCAATGTGTGATGGACAAAAAACGTTCTTAAAATCCACCGCCTTTTCTCTTTCCCCTAGTTTCCCCAAATTTATACTGAGACGTTATAAATCTTCGGCAAGCGTGCTAGCCTTTAGCTATCCCGCTATAGAAATTTATTGGCACAGGGGGACCATTACAGACACGAACGTTATTACATGCATATTAGTTTTACATCACATGTATTAGTTCACGCCTTGGGTGACCATACAGTCGCCGTTTTCATGCAAAGGCGTTGTTTAAGACGACAAAAAGACACCCCCTTGTTTTTACTGTTTAAACCCCAAATTCAGAATTGAAACCCGTCGTACTCTGTCGAAATAGCATTTTTTCCTGTGAAAGAAATAACTACGTGCATTTAATAAGACTGATTCAGTCTAAAATGTTGGCGGTTAGTAACAACCATTAGGTTATTTGCGCTTAATTAGTATGACCAATTTATTATGCCAATGCACTGTACAATAAATACATATTATGATGACAGTGATTTGCAGCATTTTGTCACAGAAAGAAAGCTTGAAGAACAATCGGACATTGCTATATTTTCAGCTGTATATAAAATGGTGTCTGACTACTTTGGCGTGCATGTTGGGAGTCAACTTTGTCAGTTGTTAACATTCGCAGACTTTTCACCTGGCATCTCCAACGTGTTGTGAAACATGGTTGAGAGCGCAGCCACTTTAACGTTCGACCGAAAAGTACTAGCTGATAATGTTTAGTCAAAAAGAAAGAAAGCTTAAAAATCATTGATTGTCTGCTTTTCCGCGTCGCGTAATATTGAACTACAAACCCTTTTTATCATTTCCGAGGAAAAATGAGTTAAAGAGAATTAAATAGAAGCTTGTTACAATGTTTGTGTGGTGGAAAAAAATGGCTGACGATGAAACACGACTGTCTGCTCGCTGCCCCCGGGTTGTAAATCGATAGTCGGAGTGTCAATGCAATAAAGAACCTGCCACACGCGACCAGCAAACTTAGCCACCGAAGTGTTGTCGCCCTACATACAGTATAGGATATTTCAAGAAAAAGTGGAATTTGTCACGGCGACATGAGCGAAACTGATGTGTGCGTAAAACGATTTTGAAAAGTAAATCATGGAACGATATTCAAACACTGCTATATTAAAATGTTAACCTCAAATTTGTTTTTCCTTTCCAACTTCGTATTTTCATATTCTCCAAATAATCCCATTGTTAAATCGCCAATTTCAGCATAGTTAGTTAGAATGATTTTATAAACGTCTTGAACAGTTTAAACAGAAATGTTATTGATAAATATGATTAGAGTCAAATATGAGAGTCAAAAATAAGAGTCAAAATAAGTGAAACCGCAACATTTATTTGCAGGTCCAGAAAGAAATAACGAATGTTAAATGTATGACATTCCCCTGTCGCATGCATGGTTAACATGGCGTTCCAGTGCCAAATGCCAAATAACGATAAAATTTTGCTGGGGTGCCCTGTATACACGGCTTACCCATCGAAGGCAGAAAAATCAATTACACACAGACTTCGAAAGCGCCGCACGTTTCTGACCCAAAGCCATGCTGTCAGGAAAATTTAGCGGAAAAATATTGTGAAACAATTACACCACTTTTCACATCAATGTCATATAATAGTTTATGCAACAGAATTTGATGTCTTTTTACGAATAAATGGCACGCAAATAATATTGAACTGCATCCTGGCAACGAGCAGAATTATACGAAGTCCGCAATGTAGCAAGTCGATATTTTGTGACACCTGCATGTGTTCATCTGACATTTAAATGATATAAAAAAAACTATATTTACCGTTTTTAACGTTTTTATCAGTCAGGTAAATTATCTTAAAATTCTTATTTTATGTCCCAAATACCAAAATTATCATTGGTTGCCTTAAGGAATGATACAAACAGATTAACAATATTCTTTTACATGAGTAAAAACTTTTCCCTCACACAATTTAAGCTCAAACTTTTATCCACATTCACCGCTACATTTCTCCCTAGCGGAGTAACCAAAATTTCTTTAAAAATCTTGTTAGTGTCTACATCTAGAATGTATTTCTGTCAGTATCTTCTCTAATTGATATTCCATTGCAAGAGACATATCCACTTGCGAAAATCCATAAAGAAATCACATTCATCAAGTGGGATGAATAAATAAACCAAGCCTCCCCCCCCCCACCCAAGATGAATATGACGACGTCATGGGTTTTCGCTGGTGGATTTTCCAACAATTTCTGTAAAACTGAAGTCCGTCTTTTGAAGACATAAATCATCAGCTTGCGATAATGTGATGGAATGTGTAACGGTCTAGATTTCAGACTACCGACACTCTACGGTGTTATGATGGATTATACCGCACTCAATTGGATTAGCCGCAAATTCTTGATTATGACGCCACCACGCAACGCCGCCCACGGTGAGAGAACAAGCCCGTTCAGATTGATGCAGGCAAGACAGCGGTTAGAAAACCACTTCCAAAAGTGCCAGAGGTAGAGAGGAATGAACAAAAATCCACTGAGGCATCGATTCAAAGAACAAAAAAAGAAAATCAGAACTAATACTCGAAGCAATCGTTACGCTGCCTATTTCCGTCCTGGAAGCATTTCTCTAACGGTCGGAAAAGTGAATATGATCAGCATGCATTCTCTCATATCCATTGACCCTTTTTCAGTTTTTCGGTTTCGGGTATTATATTTTTGATATTCTTGCATATAGATGGAGAAAGAAATTGATGGATTTGGATTGACGCGCATGCACCTGACATCTGCCGTCTTAATATTTGTTCTGCTGCAGTCGACGGTAAACATGACTGGGATCAAAGTTGGCTGATTTTAAGGTCTCTGCGGAAAATGGAAAGCATTCTGTAGTACCCTTAGAGATGATTCTATAGGTAAAAGGAAACAAGCGCTTGTGGATAGGGCTTCAAAATGGAAGTATCGTATATAGTTTCAAATTATAAATATTTCGAAGTATAATTTAGATATATATAGTTCTTCCGTCTACATGTACCTATAGTGAGCGTATGATCACTTATCGTTATGGAGGGGCTTTCATAGCATTTTTTCATTATCCACATCTTGTCTGAAGCCAATTTCTTATTCTCCGTTTCTTGCATGAATGTCAGTGTCTTTTCTCATGACTCAAAACAGGGTATTTGTTACAGTCTTCATTCC
>JZLH01S0321710.1:0-13148 GCA_001188425.1 Eucidaris tribuloides | reverse complement strand
TTTTGTTGTTGTTATAGCGGCCCCTCTGGTTAGATTAGAGCAATGTTTGAAATGATGTGATACTGTCATCTCGATGTGGCAGTACAAATTAATAAAAAAAACTTGAATCTTACTTTTAATTAATCATGATGACTTCTCAGTGCATCAGTTATTCCATGTTTATTTCATTTAAACTGTGACGGTCATGCAGTCAGGCAAGTCTTCTTTAACCAGACTTTATTCCACACTTTTTTTTTGCATACATTTTGCATTTGATTTGAAAGAGTAAAGAATAGACAGATAATGAAATATGTAATATTATTAAGTGCAGCATATTCTTTACTTTCTTTACTTGAGAAATATACTACAGAAATTGATATACAGTGTGTATCCCCAAAAAGTAGACACTTTAATTATTTAAAAAAACTTTCATGATTTTGAGATTATTTTTTGATATGAATATTTTACCTTGGACCTAAGCTATCTGATGACACTGTTGGTATTGAAAGTATTTCACGCATGAGTGAGCACAGTCCACTTTTGTCCAATCGGCCAAAAATGCATTTGCGCACAGAATTGTGTTCTTATAGTCAATGTTTAATGCCTCACAGACCGGTGTTGCAGAAGCTCTCACCTGATGTGCACAAGGATTGAATCCTCAGCATGCTCAGAGAAGAGCTTATATCAATTCTTTGACAAGGAAGACAAAAATGAAGCAATGATTCAGATACATCCCACGAAAAAGGAAGAAAATGCCAAGGCATGTTTGCAAGATGAACTGTGAATTGACCCCCCAAAATGACATTTTCTTCTTTTTTAGGATGGTGTATTTGAATCATTGCTTCATTTTTGTCTTTCTTGTCACAAAATTGATATTAGCTCTTCTGTAAACATGCTGGGGATTCAATATTTGTGAACATCAATTGAAATCTTCGGCAGCATCGGTCTGTAAGGCATTAAACATTGACTATTAGAACACAATTCTGTGTGCAAATGCATTTTTGGCCGATAGGACAGAAGTGGGTTAACTCACTCATGCATGAAATACTTTCAATACCAACAGTGTGATCAGATAGCTTAGATCCAAGGTAAAATATTCATATAAAAAAAAATCTAAAGATCATGAAATTTTTGTGTATTAAATGTTTTTCTACATGTTTACTTTTTTTATACACTGTAGTTCGTCCGATACATACACAGGTGCATTGGTAAGAAAAAGGCCTAATTGCATTAATGAATTGAAGGTTTGTTACTAGTTTCACATATTTATAAAAAATTTGCTCTCAAAATTACAAAGAAAAGAGAGAAAAAAAAAATGATTTCAGCAGACAGGTGCAGGAAATCTGTCAGAGTGGTATCATACCATAAATTGAAACAATTAAATTGTGAACAAAGGGACTGAAGTTTCTAAGATGGGCACCAGTGCATCTTATCATAAAAATACCATGCTTTCAAATGTGAATATACACAATAACACAAAAACACAAATGCATTATAAGTGAATAACATGCATATCATGCATAAGCATTTGTCAGTAACGTTCAGACTAGGTCCACTTTCTGAAATTTATCAGGCTGCCGTTCACTTATCAGGTACAATAATAGTACAAATATTAGCTTAGTAAATGAGACGATATAATCCTGTAGTTGGGATATCATCAAACAGAATTGTTCTGTTATGAGAACAGCATATCTCTTCTTCTTCTATTGCTTTGGGGGGAGGGGGGGGGGGCTTCCAAGAGTATCTTCATATATGTCAATAATAATCTCGATAGTATCACCTTTCTGGAAAGTGATTTCATAAATTCGAAATATCATTGAAGGTGGTAAACACTCCCCAACATCTCTCTCCCCCCACCGCCATCCAAATTTTCCCAATTTATTGCATGCTGTTATGATGGCAATGTAGTTTCTGACACATTTAAAAAATATGTTGGCACATCTTCATCCTAGACCGAGCAGTATCCCAAGTTTCATGATCAATGATCAAGAAATAAGGAAGAAGTTTCATCTGCAATATTTTCCCCTAATTTATTGCCATAATATGCTGTTACCATGGCAACACAGTCCATGCCACATTCAACTGTGTTTTGCCCATCTTCACTCCAGGACCAATATGTGGGCTAAATTTCATGAGCATTGCTTGAAAAACGAAGTAGTTCGATCCATAATAGTTTCCCCTGATTTACTGCCATGATGGCAACAAGTTTGAAAATATATCTTGCAAATCTTCATCTCAAAAGCAATGTGTGTGTGCCCAATTTCATGAGCACTGCTCATAAACTGATAAAAAAATTTGATCTGCAAGATTTTCAATAAAACGACCACCCAAACACATACTAATTCTTACATAATATACCCCCTTCAAATTTCCTTTGGCGGGTACCCTGTAAGTACACCACTTAAAATATCACATATGCAAAGTTTAAGGACTTTTGCTGCAAACAGTGAGGATTCATGGCAAAATATTCCTGAATAAAATGCAGAAAGTAGACTTTACTCTTGCTACCACTGTTATTCTCAGGTGTATTATGAGAATTTAGTGTCATAAAACCCTTTCCAAAATAGCAAGTTTGGCGGGAATACATTTTTTGACACGATGCACCATGCAAGTAAACACAATGACTGAGTACCGATGACGAATATATCATTTTAAACGCTACATCAGGAGGGGAGCTACAGAACAGGCATATCTTCATAGTTCATGCGGGACTTTTTGGACCCCAAAAAGAGTTTGAAAGTGATGGAGGCTAAACTCTTATCCGGACAATCGCCCCTCCGGATAATTACTGCGTAAGGACAACCACCACCCAGAAAACATCACATATATCGACTGGTGATTAAGGCCTCCTCAAGTACCAACCAACTCCTCCACAACCTTGTTCAGAATTCCCCAATAGAGGATCAACAGGGTTACCCGCCCGCAACCGTTTTCATGAGAAATAGAATCTCTCCTTGGTTCAAACTTCAACATCTTAGATACATGGAGAACTTCTTGGCAAGAGAAGACACCTCCCAACCAGTTCATTGTCACCCCAAACACAGTGTACCATCAGGTGCTGATCTACCCTGCAGATTTTGGGTAACTCGGAACAGACTCCACACTGGTGTAGGCAGATTCAATTGCAACATGAAATGCTGGGGTTTGAGGCCAACATCATCATGCATATGTGGACCAACAGACCAGATGGCACACCACATTATTAATGAGTGCCCCATCCTTGGACCACCTGGAAATTCTAACTTTGATTTAGACAACCCCAATGCCGAAAGAGTGAGCTAGCTGCAACAGCTAGAACAGACTGCCTAGCTGCCTTACATGAAAGAAGAAGAACCCAGACAACCTCAAATATAAAAATAAAAGTAAAAATACAGAAAGTCATTTACCTTTTTCAGGTGTAATTCATGATTTTTATTATTTTTTTTTTGAGCATTCACTCACCCCACCCGCAAGATTTACCTTGGCACTACCCCCGAGGGTGATAGAGTAGATGTACCGATGGGTAAATTGGTAGTGAGCCACTATGAATGTCCAATGACTTTGGAAATAATGTAGTACTTTTATGTTAAATTACTGGTGAACCCCTACTGATGTAACAATATCGCCTCGAACAATTGTACTCAGCAAAGAAAGCTAACACTCCAGGGTAGAACATAGAAGGCGTTCAACAATAGACATGCATTATATTACATTCCTCTGGTCAGCAGGACCAGGACGTTATAGGTTGTTGTTATCTTTAAGATGTTGCACACTGGGCTGTTGGAAGATCGTCAGAGTCTGTGCTATCAGAGTCGGAGTCATGTCTAGCTCACCTGCCTCTCTGGCCTGCATGGATGAAACGAAAACAAGGCGATAACCAAAATGTGTCTTGCCCAGTTTCCTTACATAGAAACTTGACAAAAAAATCAAAAGGTTGTTGGCCCTGCTGGTGACATTTGACCATGTGGTGACATTCAGCTCCCTATGAGACATAAGTTAAGTTACAATTTGGCAAAGTTATGAGCCTTAACAGAAACTTGCACAAAAAAACTTAACATTCGGCTCAAAAAGGTCATTCACCTCTGCTGGTGACTTTTGACCTTGTGGTGACCTTCACATACTTCGACATTTGAAATTCTGTATGATCAATCTTCCATCCAAATTTGCTTGAAATTAAAGCATTTAGCACAGGGTTATTCAAGTTTCTGTAAGTGTAACGAAAGGATGGACAGATGACAAAGTGATCCCTCAACAAGCCCCCCCCCCCCATCCCCAAACATAAAATACACTGACACACAGAGGACAAGAAATGGAACTGTAGAATGGTTTCTGACAGGTTACATATTTGCTCTCACGACAATTGCTCCAACAGCTATACACTAACCCTATGTTCACCCTAATCCGCAAATACCACCAGGAGCCTATTGCATAAAACTTCAACCAGATATAAACTCTGGATATTTTTACCCAAATTATTTTCCTATGGTAAAATCATGCGACCCAGAGTTTTAATATTGAATCAGAAAAATTTCTCCAGTTAAAGTTTCATGCAATAGTCCCATGTCTCACCTGTCTCCTAGCCCTGTGTCTCAGGTGTGTCATCAGGAAGCGTAGCATGGCCCCATCAGCGATGTCTGGCTCTCGCTGCCGGTCCTCTTCTCGTTCACGGCGATTATTCAGCATAACCTGGTGGAAGTGAATTGAATCAAAGTTAACTGCATTAAAGTCAATTACATTGAATTGTATTCGATTGAATTGAAGTTGATTAAAATGAAAGAAATGGAACAAGACAACAACTTTGCATCCCCTTGCCATACACGTATAGCTGATTTTGCCAAGTTTAATTAAATTCTAACATCCATTTTTATAAAAACAGGGCATGCCCTAGTATCTTAACATTTGACCTTTGACCTACTTATGTGACCTTGACCCCAGTTTAACAATGAGGTCACTATACATGTAGCATTTACCATCCAAGTTAGTCACAAATGGGCCAATAACAACCAAAGAAGAAACATTTAACTTCATTTGACCTTTGACCCCCAAATTACATTGAGGTCCCTGTTACGCATCTACCACCCAAGTTTTCGCTTACAAATGGGTTTGTGGTTAGAAGTTACTTAGTTTGGGGCCTTATGGGCCCTGCCCTGGGCCCAGGGGGGCCTGGTGTACATTCAGGAACCCTCTCTCCCCTCCCCCTGAGGATCATTCTCACAAGTTTTGGTCTAATCCATTGATGTGAAGATGAATTATTCCATAGGGCCCATCCCAAACTTTTGCCCCCTTTAGGGGCCAAACCGGGCACCCTGGGCATTGTCATGCAGGAACATGAATTTAGCAATTTAGAGGTATCTACACACAAAGTGGGCTTACCTAAACTTTTTTGGATCTAGAGAAGAAGATGTTTGAAAACTACCTACTTTTGGCCGTTTAGGGCCCTGCCCCTGGGCCCCTAGGGGGGCCAGGTGTACCTTTGAGGACCCTTGAATCCCCACCCCCTAAGGATCATTCCTGCCAAGTTTGGACCAAATCCAATTATGCATTTTGAAGAAGAAGCTGAAAATGTGTAAAAGTTTACGCACGACGCACGGCGGACGAAAAGCGTTCGCAATAGCTCACTTGAGCCTTTGGCTCAGGTGAGCTAAAAAAAAACTAAGGACATTCAGAATCTATTATTACAGGGTTATTACTTTGGGGCATAAAGCTTTCAAACAAAACAAAATCCCCAAAACTAAACTTAGGCTTTAATATGTGCAGTCAGCAACCTGTCGTATGTATGCGCATTGACTTTGTGCATAAATTGAGACATATGACAGTTTGGTTGACTGTGTGCATGCTACGCATGGTCAGAAGTGTTGCTTCACCTACAGGGTGTTTGTACAGATGAAAGCTTGTCTCATGAACCAGAAATACAAAGGAACAGCATTCAAGAGAATCTTCCACACTTCACCAAAAAAGAAATGCCTGCAATGGACCAATATGCTTATCCATTCCACTTCTCTAATGCCGTGTCCTCCATTCCCAACACCCCCCCCCCAACAAAATAAAAAATTCCAATATAAATTACCTTCTTCAATCCACTCAGGTCAGTGGGTTCTGGCTTGGTGGGGAGCCACACCTTAACATCATGGTCCAACCCACTGGTGGCTAGGCAAGCTATAGCTGGGTGGGGCTCCAGGCAGTTGACCACGCCCCCCATGTCACCCTGCATGTACTGGACGATCTTCTCACTTTCCTTCTCCCATAGGAACACATTGCCGCAGTCACTGCCGGAAACAATGAATTCACTGTTGGGGCCGTAGAAATTGACACCTTTCACTGGAGAATGAAAAGAAACAATAGTATGATGAAGCATAAAATGACAACAAGTCAGTACTTTATTTTAAAGGGACGCGCCGCTCGTAATCCATATACGTTTATTTACCTTACGCTTGCCCCTATTGCAAGGCAGTGCGTAACACTGAACTCTATGCTACGTAGTGTAGAGTTCAGTGGTGCGTAACAACAATCGTGGAGCTGCGAACAGAATAGCCGTTGAGGGTCAGTTGGGTTCAGTTCGCCTTTCTTCGGGTGAATACGTGCTGCACAGGGAATTGCACACAATTCGTGCGCGCTCATTTTCCGAAAGTATACGGGCATTCCCGAATATTACCCGAGTCGGGCCAGGTCCAAACGCCCACGACTTGCGACTTTACGGTCCCTTTAACTGTTGCATTCAACCTACTGTTACTTAGAACTAGCTAAGACTGGTTCCCAAATAAAACTATTTCATGAGACTGATCCTCACTTTATCAAATGGGCTCGCTGTTATGCAATATTTTGAGAGACAACATGATTTTCACTTGGTAAACCATGAAGGGAATGTAAATATAAACCCATAAATTTATGTTAATTTCTTGTAAAACCAGTGTTATCAGAATATTTATTGTCTTTAAATTAAGACTGGAAAAACAAAACTGAGTACTTTTACGGAACAAGAGGTATTAGGCAATATAACTATCATTCATCCAATGTTTATAAGGCAAATATGTGAATACTTGCATATGTTTATACACACGCAGATTTTCGCCCAAGGGAAAACGAGTTTAGCACCATCTACAACCAATACAAGGACAACGGAAAGCATAGCATCCCCTCGCCAGGTACACATAGCCGACATACACATATTTAATGAACTGTGAACTTTGCTTCTTGGCCTACATAAACCAAAATCATACTCAGGCTGTAATTTGATACTATCTTCCTTCACTCCCAATGTCATGAAAATCTGTCTAACATTACTAAAAGTTATGAAAAGGAAACCATATTTTTGGAACCTTTAAATAGCAATTTTCACATTTACTGAGCTATGACCTTTGAGCTACACACTCTGAAATCAAACATGGGCTATATTTTGATATCATGTACCTTCACACCACATCTCATGAAAATCTGTTGAAAATTACTAAAGTTATCGAACAGAAACCAGTTACGTACCTTTTGGGGGTATGACCTTTGACCTTTGAGCTACACAATCCAAAATTGAACTTGGGCTGTATTTTGATATCATGTACCTTCATACCAAATCTCATGAAAAATATGTTGAAAATTACATAAGTCATTGAACGGAAGCCAGTTTCATAGGTTTTGGGGCTATGACCTTTGAACTTTGAGCTACACACTCCAAAATCAAACTTGGGCTGTACCTTGATATCATGTACCTTCATACCATATCTTATGAAAATCCGTCTATCATTACAAAAGTTATTGAATGGAAACCAGTGTTACGGACGGATGGACGGACAGACGGCGGTGTTTCTACAGTATATCCCCCTCCAACTTCGTCGGGTGAGGGGATAAAAAAACAGATATTTCAAAATAGAAACTTGATGTTTGTGCCAAAGATACCAATAGATAGTGCTAGAGCAGAACAAGTCACAGCCTACACTGTCTTTTTTTTCGTGGGGGGGGGGGGGAGGGGAAATGTCAATATATGTGTCAGGTCTGAGCTCTTGTTTACACATGTTATGTAACCATATTTATGCAGAAATGTGGAATGTTACACATGACCCTCACAACACATAATAGTAACCTCACCTGTGGCATTATTGCGATGTCCCTTGTATGAGTGGATGAAGTCAGCCCCATCACTGTGTGAGCTATCAAACAGGTACAAGTCTTCATCGTTGTAGCTGGCCAAAATCTCTGTGAATACATGACAAAGTACATGAAGGATCTCTGATGTAATTAGATTTATAGTACGATTTGGGTCCCTAGATTAGAATTTATGAGATTTCCCCATAAACTGGTTGTTGAAGACATGCAATATATCACACACTTTGTGTATATATACATGTATATATATATGTATATATATATATATATAATTTGTAGAGAAAAGCGTTTTCTTTTTAATGGTAGGACCTTTATCACGCATAAATTACACATTATCACAAAGAGTCTCATTACAAGCAAACTGGTAGTATAGGGGTGGGCTATAAAATGGTGATGTTTCAAATCAATTTAGGCTCATTCTTATTTGATGCAGTTTGATCTCCTGAGCATTTTGACACCAATTTTATGAAAATCGGCCAAAAATTGAGAAAGTGCCGCCCAAAAAACTGATTTGGGCCCGGGGGGTCTCATGGGGGTCTGAAAATCGTCATTCTGGAGCGGTTATTTTCATAACTTCACCATTTGGCAACCAATTTCAATCATTTTTGTGGCATTTCCTGGGTTTTCTTGGACAAGGAATTCATTTATAATGATAAAATTGACCTTAGGGAGCAGCTTAACCCTAACTCGGGGGGGGGCTGGGGGTCCCCAGCTTCCCCCTCGATGTTTCGCGTGATATACGTATTTGCAATTGGAAAAGCTCTCACCGCGATGTTTCATGACTTTTTCCTTTGAGTTTCGCGCTTCAGTAAGACCAAATTCACCACGCCTGGGTGTGTGGTTTTGAAGATACTTATATTTTGTACAGTTGGACCAAAAATTGCTCAAAAACATGATTTCATGTATAATTTAATACAAATTGTGTTTTTAGCTAAAAATCGGAAATGTATGAATATTTTTGCTACTACTGATTCATATTGATTAAATAGGCCTATATGCTATTTATGAAGGCAGAAGTGTCACCGACAAATTTCCGTGAAAAAACAATTTAAAACAAAAGGTCTAAAAACAAAGAAATACACAAGAAATTTGATAATAACAATAATATATATAAACTAGAGCAGTTCGACTGCGCGCAGTCGATGGGTATGCCTCCGCAGTCCCATCCAACTGATGTAATTTGAAAAGCTTCAAGTTACCATGGTAGTGTGACCTGCGGAATGTGTCCGCCAGTATATTTGAATAGGTACCCCGGGTTTCGGCACCGAAAAATATGTGACCGGCGAAATGTGTCCGCGGGTATTAGAAATAGTGTGGGAGAGCAAATCATAATAAACAGAACAATCACAACCCGGCTCAAACGCACGAAGAATAGGTGTAAAGAAGAAATTCACCACACAAGTATTTAAATTAACAATGAGTTCTACCTTTATTAAATCTATTAAGCAATGAGCGATATTAAGACCAATACAAAACAACAGGATAACACTATAATTAAAAACTCAACAAATTAAATCCACAATTAAACTATGAATAACTGAACAAGGCTAAACAAAACTTAAAAACTAAACAAAACAAGTCTAACAAAACCCAACACAACACAGTACAGGTTACACGAAAGTTGATGAACCAATCTGTAACAAACAAACAAATACTTATTAATTACAAAACAATTAACACAAGTTCAATTCATTTTGCAATCAATCTAACATACCAGTCTACAAACTAAATGAAAATACACAATACTACAAGCAATGATTATCGTAATGCTGCAAATTACACTATACATCTACGCTGAGATGTCTTAAAGTTACACAAATATTACCAATCAAATAAAGAAACTTACTTTTACTAATATAACAAACAATGTAAAACTACTAAAATGTCATACAAATCTCAATTGATTTACCTGCAATATCGGCGTCACAAGAACAGCCTCTTCACAAATACAGCGGCGTCACACAAACAGCCTTTTCTCCAATAGGTTACACTAGCAGCTACATCTTTTTGTCTTGAGTCCGGAGAATGAACGAAAACTGGGTTTCCCTACCATTTTATGCTCCCCCCAGTTTGGGAAAATACCATAGATTTCTACACTAAAGTCACTAGCAGGAAGTGATGTCATCTCATGACGTCACTGGTACCAGTGGCTACCACTTTTTGGGGACTCCCTTTCCTAAAAATAGAATGACTCATCTTACTGCCTAAACTAGGTGAACGAACTGGAGCTTGCAAGCATCATCTTGCATCTCGGAACTGCTCAACTTCCGGTAGTACACTCCCACTTTCTTACTCTTTTCTTATGACTTAAAGTGACCCTCCCAAAATGTAACAAGTTAAAATTGCAAACACAATAAAATTCCTACATAACATTAATGCGTCCGAACAGTGAACACAACATACATATATCTCGTCATAAAGACAGCATAATTAAAGCCAATTAAAATAAATCTATCAATTATAACACTAGAATCAAAATACTAAACATCTTTAAGCACACAGTGTACAGAAACTCTC
Organism: Eucidaris tribuloides; assembly: GCA_001188425.1. Lineage (NCBI taxonomy): Eukaryota > Metazoa > Echinodermata > Echinoidea > Cidaroida > Cidaridae > Eucidaris > Eucidaris tribuloides. The sequence goes on along the minus strand of JZLH01S0321710.1, from coordinate 2,579 downwards.
CATCCGTCCAATTAACCAAATAATGAGTTACTAATAAAAATCCAAATAACTAACATTAACAAACAAACTGGAAATTACAATGATCCAAATTAATATTTAATCTTTGAGCAGTCAAGTACAATCACATTACAATACACACACTGTTAACACCAAACAGCTCTTTAACTCATGTGACGGATGCTCTGTGACACATCAAAATTCTGGGTACGCTAAAAATAAACACCTGCATCCTTTTTGACCTAGGCCCAGTGAAGATAATACTATCCCACCTGTTCGGGTTTGGGGAACTCGGGTCATGTTTCGGCTGACCGTTATATACACATAAACCTGACTATTAATCACATTCACTGTTCCAAACACAGTACAACTTACTGGCAATCGGGCATCAATTTGGAAATCATAATAATAACACATAATCTTGTATATGAGAATCCATTACTAAACAATATGGTACAAAAAATGACAAAACATAACCTTCTAAAAAATCTCACGTGTTACAGGAAAGAGGATAGGTATTGGAGGACTGGATAAAATCAATTTAAAGCCGTTCAAAATTTCAATCTCACAGTACAAGACCATTAATGTAATAAGCAATACAGCCGCATGTGACCCTTGACCAAAGTTACAGTAAATTCGCAATCAAGCAGTTTTAAATATCGGCGATCAATGAGCTCAATTCGGACAGGATGCTTGATGACCCTTTGACTCTGCCTTTCAACTCCAAAATCTGAATTCATAATTGGCCTTATACAAGATACATCTCCCAAAGTTACATCAAAATCGGAAAAGGCATACTCAAATTATCACAGAGTCATGGAGCCAAATCAGACATATTAAGGCCACGGTGACTTTGACCTTGAGCTCCAAAATCTAATCAGTTTATCTGTGCCTCATAATTACAGACTTCAACACCAATAACATAAAAATCTTGAGCAGCGTTTCAAGTTATTCATGGTAACGAGCCCAAAGACATTATTTTTATGGCCGGTGACCCTTTGACCTTTCAGACTCGCCACCAAATTTAATCAGTTACATTGGCCTTATAATAAATATTCAATCCCCAAGTTTCATCACAATTCCGACCAGCCCGCTCTCAATTATCGCGTTAACTGAGCCAAAATCAGACATATTTAAGGCCCGGTGACCTTTGATCTTTGGACACTTCAGCCCCCCAAAATCAAATCAGTTTCATTGGCTTCATTAAAACGTACTTCACCCAAGTTAACATGACATCCGACCAGCCGCTCCTAGTTATCGCGGTAACGGAGCCAAATCAGAACATATTAGAGGCCGCCGGTGACACTCTGACCTTTGACACTTTGAGCCCAGAAATCCTATCTAAATCAGTTCATTGTGCCTCAATTATACATACTTCACCCAAGTTACATGACATCCGACCAGTCGCTCTCAGTATCGCGGTAACGACCAAATCAGACATATTTAAAGCCCGGTGACCGTCTGACTTTGACCTTTGAAGCTCTCAAAATCTAATCCAGTTCATTTGGTGCTCATAGTACATAACTTGATCCTTAGTACATCAAATCCGATCGGGTTTCTCAAGTATCGGGGGGCGGTAAGCGAGCCCAAATCAGACATATTTAAGGCCCGGTGACCTTTGACCTTTGACTTTTCAGCTCGCAAAAATCTAATCAGTTTCATTGGTGGCTCATAGTAGCATACTTGGTCCTGAGTACATAAAATCCGATTAAGGTTTCAGTTATCCGCGGTAAACGAGCGCCAAACAGACATATTTAAGGCCAGTGACCTTTGACACTTTGACCTTTCAGGCCCAAAGATCTATTCTAGTTCATGGTGCCGTCATAGAACATACTTCACTACCAAATTACTATGACAATCCGACCACCCGCTCTCTAAGTATTCCGGTAACGACCCAAATCAGACATAATTAAGCCCGGTGACCTATGACCTTTGACCTTTCAGGCTCCAATAATCATAATTCAGTTATTGGGACTTCAGTAGTACCATACTGTCCAGTTTACATCAAAATCCGATCTGGGGTTCTCAGTTATCGCGGTAACGAGATCCGGTAACGGACGGACGACGACGGACGAACGGACCGGACGCACGGCACGGACAACCCGAAAGAACATGATGCCTCCGCAATTCGTTGCGGAGGCATAAAATTAATTGATAGTCATATTTTTTTTCAGTGCAATGTAAAAGTGTCTCAGACCTATTTATGAATGAAAATTAGACATATTTGGAGCTTTATTTAGTGATTTGAGCAAAAAGTCTTTATGTCATGCATCAAGTATAATAATGAATTTAGTAAATAATTAATGAAATTAATATATTTTGGAAAAAATTATTATACAGTATACGTTGTGGCGCCGATTTTTGTCAGTATTGCAGCGGTCATATTGTAATCTCTCAAAAATAGCGGACTTGTAAAAGGTTTTGACAGCTTTACATGTATGTAAAAATGACTAATTTATCCATTTTAAATTACTTTACTCACTGTGTTTGAACTGGATTTGAAGTAGCTGTACAAATCATATTCACTCATCTGGGAATTATTGTTACACCTCCTTCCTTAAAGGCCTGAAATAAATCTGATT
>JZLH01S0321664.1:0-11504 GCA_001188425.1 Eucidaris tribuloides | reverse complement strand
AAAAGACTCGGAAGTCAGAATGTGATGAAATATAATCTCTATGATAAACAAGTCGTTATAATCCTATTTTTTCCCTTCTGTGTATCCATCCACAGACGGATTCATGTACAGTTCAAAATGCCCGTCCTCGTCTTGTTCCAAATAATGCTTGCAAGGTGAGTATACCCATGGAGTTAAGGCGCCGTCACACTATGACGAATTGGCATTGCGTACCGCGAACGAATTGAAAAATTCCAAATACGCACAGCATTCCCAGCGAATTAATTCCGTATGGGTGAATTCAACCGAATCGAACGTACTGACAGCGAATCAAAAACGAATCAAAAACGTCTCCATCACCATTTCATAACTCATCATTAACTTAGTACTTACATACAGCGATCTCTAATTGAACGACTAACGAGCTTTGCGTACGCTAAGCTTGCAGTCTGCGAATTCAAATCGATCACATGCATGTCTCTGTGCACTGCATTTACAAACATATACCTTCTTGACCTCGACGTCATTTTTGTCCCATCATTCGAGTTTGGGTATCTAATTTCCCTCAGTAGGCCTATGCCGAAATCCAAGAGGGCCAAGATGTATAGTATAACAGTGTTAAGATAAAACATTAACAGAAAATGGGAGCACCAAAATTACTCATATGGTATAATTCTGGTGCAAATTGATATGAAAAGCAACCTTTACCCCAAATTTAATATTCAGCGTGAGAAAAATAGTAATAACCTGAAATCTGGCCAACGGTTAAGCTATTGATAAGCTCATATTTTTGCAAACGTGTTGTATGTTGGTGATTTTACTGTTCCAAAATAATGAACTTATTAAATTTCATGGTAACTAAATAGGGATTTTCATTAGAAAGATCTTCTTTATGATCGTTTATGAAAATCTGGAAATTGAGTAATGTAGAGTTTTCACCTATATGTATTCTTAAACCGTATTGTAAAACTGTTATGAGGAATGGACAAAATATTTTGATCAGGGGCTGTAGCATGAAACTTTTCCCGGAGAATAAAATCTGATAAAATCTGGTATTTTGAACAGAAGAGTTTTTTCCCTACGGTATGAAGTTTTCATATACCAGAGACATTTTCCCAGTATAAACATTTTTAGCACAAACCCCATGGGGTAAGGTGTGTAATTTTTTTTTAGCATAAGCATGATAAGCCCACATGGATAGACATGAGAAGTAAATTTATTTTCAATTCGCCCAACACGCAAAACGTTCGCGGGGAAAGGGCCTCACTTATGGTCGATCAATGGAATTGTATTGGCAACTTACCGCTTCCGCCCTGTGGACGAATAAAACGTTCGCATTGCAACTTCAGAGCGTACGCGCTGCGCATGGATGGTACGTTTGGCATACATGTACGTCGAAAAATTGTATGTATGCTTAAAATTTTTCAACGTACGGAACGAACAACAACGTACTGTTGCGTATTAAAAAGGATAACAACGACGTCAAAACGATTCCCAAACGAACTTATAGCGTATGCCGACGAATGTCAAAATGTTACATACGCAATGGATACGCAATGCCAATTCGTCATAGTGTGACGGCGCCTTTACTATTAGGTATATTATGTAGCTTACAACAGTCCGTGAACTAGTCCTTGTTGCATTGATGTTCGTGATTCTGAGTGGTCAGTGATTAATAATGTTCTGTGGTTATACTTTTATTACATGATTCTTATACTTTAAGTTTGTTGATTTATTCATATTTAATTCCAGTGTAAAACATTGATACAAGTCCAAAGACTATTTTGAACAAGCTACATCATTCAAAACTGACAGATGAAAATTACATGCATCACGATGAACCGTGCAATTAGCAATATTTAAGACTAGTATAGCAATAAATTTGTTTGATTTTAACTTACCAAAACTAATCTTACAGCCAGAAATATGCCAATAAAAGGAAAATGATTTACTTTATTTCGCTTCATTTACTTCCCTCTATTACAGGCCCTTTGTGACGAAGTTTTGCAGAACCGTGCACGAGAAGTCGTGTGCCAGGTTTATCAGGTTAGTAAGTAATCAAATGACAACTTGTACGTTGTTCATCAACTTCGGACGGCAGAGAAAAAAAATTCAGTAACTAATTTTGAAAATATTAATGAAATATATTATTTTACAGCGTTCCTGCATCTCGTTTTTTTCCCTTTTTTTCTGTGGGCTGTAAATGACAAGGTCCTACAGTACCAGGCGAACCAGATTGTACGCCAACTTTATCAGATTAGTTAAACATTCACCTGTCCGTGGCAAATACATATACCATAAAATAATAATAAATCATCACGTAACTGGTATCCATGTTTCAACACAACAACTGCAGTAAAATTCAAACATCGTCTTGTTAAGATTGCAAACTTTTTCTTACAAATTTAATTTGCTCACAAAAAGATCTTAATATTTTCGTATAACATAATAAGTTCAACCGTTCTCTGTTCCCAAGATTTTTTTCTTGATTTATGTCATGTTATAGATCTTGAAACCATCTGTTGTGCATTTTACTCTCTTTGTTTTGTTTTATTTTATTTTTTTTTAGAAATTCACAAAATATCCAAAACTTCCTTCTTTTTTTTAAAATCCTTCCAGAACATAAAAAATGAGATCTTAATTTCCCGCGCACAGTCTGTCGTTCGTCAGGTTTATGAGGTTAGTAAACCAGTCACACAATCGATTCGACTGTTTAATAAACACTGCAGTATTTAACAAAAATGAATTTGTACTCCACGTTTTAGAACTAGAATGGAAAAGGATTTTTTTCCATTTTCTAACAATTATTTTCACCCGATGAATACAATAGGTATAATGTCTGTAGGGAAATGCATTTTTTTTGCGATGCAATGTCGTGTTACTTTCTTTTATAGATTTATTTAATGCAATATCGATTCATTATCGAACTTAGTTTGTAACTGTCTCAAACTCATAGAACATTGTTCTGATTATGCACCCTTTTATTTTCCAGGCTGTCAATGACCACGTTCTCGGCGAGTTTGCCAGTGAATACTCGGAGAGAGTTTTCAGGGTAAGTGCATGTAGGCCTATATAAATTCAGGCCGTTCTCATAGACAACAGCAGGTGGTCATTTTTGTCTGTGCCAAAATTGTTTACTATTGACCCAGAAATATTACAAATAGACAGTGCAGCAAAGTTTATATCTTCGGCTCATCTATAGTTACATATTTTTTAAGCCAGTGATCAAAATAAATTACAATCAACTATTTTCACCCATTTTTTCCACAGGAAGAACAAAAGAAACTCCGAGAACAACATGCAGCTCTCATCCTGAAAAGAGCAATATCGGTCGTGCAGAATGTCTATAATGTGAGTAAAGTATAGTAGTAGTAGTAGCAGTAGTAGTAGTAGTAGTAGTAGTAGTAGTAGTAGTAGTAGTAGTAGTAGTAGTAGTAGTAGTAGTACCTCGTGTTCATGTTGTCTATAATAATGCCAAAGCAGAAATTATAACGATAAATTACTATTACTCGATGGAATTACCCGTATTTCAGATATTGAATTATTTTCAATTAACTGTTAGTAGGTCTTAAGGGGTTATTTTGCATCGAATGCTTCTCATTCACATAACATTTTCTAAATCAATTTCGCTTCTTTTGTAACAGGCTGTCGATAACCAATTAGTCGATGAATACGCGCAGGATTTCGCAAAAAGAATTCTCAAGGTAAGCAATTAATTTCGATGGATGTCGTTCAAACCACATAGAACTGGATTTGTTCAATGAACATAAACTGGCGTAAATATTTGTGCCAGTCAAAACAAATGTACAGATTTATCATCCATTCAGAAACATCATAAATGAGGCAAAGTTTGTCACCTAAGCGGACTAATTAGCTTATGTATGGTTACCAAGAGAAGAAGAAGAAGAAGAAGAAGAAGAAGGAGAAGAAGAAGAAGAAGGATAATAATAATAATAATAATAATAATAATAATAATAATGATAATAAATAACTGACTGAATAGCGCATAATCATTGTAAAACTGCTCTATACGCTTCACATATAGCTCTCCGGATAATAAAATTACAATTCCTTAAAAAATAAGAACAGATACGTCTAGAATCATTTATCATTGAGCAATTGTTTCTAAGCCTTTGACTTCTTTAAATAATCATCCCCATTTTTATCACAGGAAGAGCAGGAAAAACTGCAGAAAGAACGTGCCGACCAGATTCTTACCAAAAGGGCAATGTCAATCGTGCATCATGCCTATGAGGTGAGTAGAGTCTTGGTTGTTGGTGTATTATGTTGTTTATTTCCTCTCATGGAGAAAATATTGTTCAATCTTTATACCACTGGATAATTTCATTTTTGATAATTCGGCTAAAAAGGTGCGTATTCGTCTCATGATGTTGTATGAAGTCACTCCTTACAGTCACCGTCTTCATATAGTAAAGCGTATTGATGCGTTTGCTTGTTTTTTGTAATAAACTGCTCAAAGAAAAAGAAACGTCTAGTAATCGAGTGTATTGCAGAAATTGCTATAGATGTACATAATGAGAGTCTTGTATACCGTTGAACGATTTTCTTTTAGTATTAGTAGTATAAATAACAAGAAAATGACGCGTACATAGACAACACGATCAGATTGTACTAGCATATGATCTGGTGTTATCAATGAGTTTTGACAAATAAAATCTCATGAAATATATGTCAGCAATGTGTCCAATTTAAAGGTATAAAAGGTATTGGCTAACATTTACCACAGTTAAAAATATCTGAGCTATATGATTCCCCATGCTACCATTGTCTTTGATAAGGTCTAAAATTGACGCCCTGAAAAAATTGTATTTCAAAATGATTATTTAGTGCTTTAAAAAAGTGAAAATCGTAAGTCGATCGGATTCACCTGCCCATTTTCTCCCATTGACTTACTGTGTGTACACCTACGTTATTTAAACTCACCCCGAGTTTTAATTGTTTATTCATGCATAACTTGCCACTGGCAGTGTAACTTTCCAAACTTTTTTTTTATTCTAGGGTGTTTATTTGTCCATATGAAGACTACTATGTAGTTCAGATATCAAAATTTGACAATTTTTTAAATTGAAGATCCACAATGTTAACCTATCACTTTAAATTGAATGCAATAATAATTATCAGAGTGATCGAGTATCTCAATACCAATTTTTATCTAGAATTTAAACAGTAAAAAGGCATCGGCTTCCCCCTTTGAATGTTTTGCTGAAATAATCAGTCATACAAACAAATACAAATACTTCTTTGTTCAATCTTTTCCAGATTATCGACAACAATCGTATCGATGATTATGCCGAGACCATCGTGAACGATGCTCGCAAGGTAACTAATCCCATCTTCATTATCCTATTACAATGTTTTTAAATCATTCCATTCCTGATTCTCAGAATGAATGTCCAGCATTTGCCCGGCGACAATTGCCCCGACGATTATTTCATGAACTAACCCTGACCTCAACCCTAACCCTAATCTTATAACCCTAAACCAAACACTATACCTCTAACCTAAGGCCTCCATATTTCCATTTTACAAAATCAAAATTCCGTTTTTCATATTTTCCATTTTCCGCGATTTTCCGCGTTGCTCAAAATCACGTATATAAACACTAATTATTACCTAATACTTGCATGATTACAACTCGGCCTCAGTGAAATGGAGCAGCCGTACTCATGGTAGTGAGAAAGGCGGCCGGCAGAGGGGCCTGCAGAAGGGTTTGCTATAGGGTCATTAAAGTTATTCATATGCTTGGTGGTGGTATACTTTTTAGTAAAATAATGATTTTAGACATTTTAGTATCTGTTTATTTTGTAATTTACTATCAATTTTAAGGTTATTACTTCAGCATTTCATGATTTCCCATTTTCCGCGTTACACATCCCATTTCTGCGATTTTTCTCCGTTTTCCGTATCGCGGAGGAATGGAGGCTTTACTCTAACCCTATTCTGAACTGTCAACCCGATTAATGACAACCCTAACCCAGCTCTTTGTCTTCTGAGATATTGTCACCGGAGCAACTATCGCCGGAGCAAATGTCGGATCACCCTCAGAAGGCATGGATTCCAATTATAGTTTGAAAACACCTGATCATTTTTCCGTTCTTCCTCTTTGCCAAAAAATTCTTGAGCTTCAAACAAATTCTCAAACGCACCTTGAATATCCTTTAATGCATCTTTGTCTGATAATTCCGAAATAAATCCGTATAAATGTGTCCTTTCTATAGAGTAACAGAATTATCAGTTGGATTTTTGTTAATTTGAATTTTGATTCTTTGCTCGCCGTCTGTTAATTTTCTGATACATCGTAATCAGAATTACCACGCTTAATCCAGCAATAAACCTATCAAGTACTAGAAGTTCGAATGAAATCTTTTGAATAATGTCTGCTGCTTTCATAAAGAATGTCATCGATAAGATTCTGGATGAGTTTGTCGGAGACATTGTCAAACGATTTCTAAATGTAGGTATAATTGTCGACTTATGGGAAACTTATGAAAAAAATCAAGAATCAATAAATAAATCACAAGTTAGATAATGGTTATATGACAGTGTAGCCCGGGGGGGGGGGNGATGTCATTACAAGGTGTACACCATGCGCGTGTATGGACTTTCTAAATAAGACCCTAAACACGTAATTGAAGTACGATCTCAGACTACCCTAAACAAGTATTCAAGTACTGAAAAGATACCCTTTTAAAGTGAACCTTCTTTTAAATACCCTAAACAAGTATTCAAGTCTGAAAAGATACCCTTTTAAAGTAAAGCTTCTGTTAAAGTATACCTTTTTGTCCTGATTTTGGCAATTTTGATACCCTTTTCACTGCACGCGCGTACATCACACGACCGTGAAAAACAACCCTTTTACGAGTTTTTTTCACACGCGCTTGGTGTACACCTTGTAATGACAGTGGCCCCCTCCCTACCCTGGCCTTGGCGAATTTTGCTGGCCTTTGTCAAGCTGGATGAAGAGTGGTGCTGTGAGCAATCACTTTGACCGCATGTGGATAACTCCCCCATGACGACTCCCACCTGACAGCTGCCTGGAGGATACCTCCCCCAGAGGACCACTCCCCAAGGACAAGTCCCCCAGAGGACAACTCCCCCGAGGACAATTCAGATTTTTTAAACTGGAAACAATATCAAATTCCTCCAGGGGAGTTGTCCTTGGAGGGAGTCATCCTAGAAAGCCCTTTGACACTGACCTGTTTATCAGCTGGCATATTGAGGGTGCGATAGTCAACGACGATCACGGTGAGAATGCTTTCCAGAACGAGAGCAATAAATGTGTTCCAGCCAAAAACAAGAGCATATCTCTCCAGGGTCAAATGTTTGGCAATCTGAAATCTGTGTGGAAAATATGAAAATATGTCACTTATCAATATTTTTACATTTGTAACTCTTCTAAATTTCAAAATGTGTGGTTTAGTCCCAGTTTCATTTTTGTGTTATTTTTAGTATGGGGCTGTCATTGCCTCGGTCTAAGAGGGTTAAGGTATCAAATTCTTATGGTACGGTACGTAAGTCAGACATGTGCGAGGCCCTGCCATCTTTCATTTTTCAACTAAAAAATCTAATCAGATCATTGTTGCTTCATAATACATAAGACCGAAGTTTAGACAATCAGTTGTTCTTGAATATTGCAGTAATGTGGTAAAAACTTGTCAATACATGTCTGATGCACCTATTCTCTAAAAAAAATCATGAGATGTGAGAATGTGTATAGGGGAAGGAGCGGGAGGGGGGAATGGGGGTGGTACCACTTTGGTTTCAAGGCTTACAAACAATTTAAAATAGACATACAATACAATGACAACCTCAAAGTCAAGAACACTGAATGTTTGTATTTATCATGAGAGGCTTGATAATACAGTATGCAGTAATCTAATGCAAACATATAAAATAGCAATTTCCTTTATAAAAATCTACAAGTAAATACTAGACACATATTTTGTGTGTTTTTGAGTGAGTCATCACTGGTGTTATCTCGAGACACAAAGGGTTGACATTGCTGAATATAGAATATATAGAATATAGAAAAATGGGAAAAGATGGTGTGATTGACAGTATAAAGATTGTGGACCCCTGATGTAAAAAGAAGCCACAGCTCACCATTAAGTAAAATACCAGTAGGTATATTAATACATCTTAAAGCTGTATTTACTGATGATGGATTGTTCTCAGTTTTTTAAAGAAAACATTGGTTGTGACAGGGTTTGTAAAACTAAAAACAGAAACCAATTAAAATAACAATTTCCAAGAATGTTTTATAATGTTTTTTATTCAAAGAACATGTGTGCTGGATATTTACAATAGTAAATGAGTTTTAGATGCAGAATAAATTTGCTGTTCATCTCTGTGTTATGAGTTTTACTTAATCATTTTCTCTAATGATTTCTCTAACCCTAATCCTAACCCTTTTTGCTTAGTAATTTTGTAACTGCCTTATAGTTTGCACACTATTTTTTTTTGTTTACGTAAACAAAATGAAATATGAGGAATGTCACCTGCAAATTTACATAAGAATAGACAATCTGTAAGCATATCATGCTTATCACATGATTATCCTCACCTCCTCCCACCGATAGACACAGTATCATAAGTCAATATAACTATCTCCATCAGCTGATTGTTCATATTGGGGGTCAAGGTACTTAACCATAACCATGCAGTCTCTTATGACCATTTCATCACATGATTTTCATTAAGCCACTTAAAGACACTATATAACACTGTGGAAGACACGTTTAACAAATTGTCGAACTTTGCTATCTGACATATCTGACAGTGTTTGAATGGACATATAAACACCTTAGAACACAAAAGTTTGGACAGTTACGCTGTCACTAGTACAATATGTGCAGATACAAATTGGCACATTAATTTCCTATCGGGCGATAGGAAATTCTGCAACACAGCAGTCTATGGGGGAAAGCTGGAATGGTCTCTCAATGATTTTTACTTTTTTAAAGCACTTACTGATCGTTTTAAACTGCAATTTTTTCAGGGCTTGATTTTTAGAGCATGTCAGAGACACTGGTAGCATGGGGAATCATGCAGCTCAGATTTTTTAAACTGGAAACACTGTTATACAGTGCCTTTAAACAGGATTTCAGAGGGGTAAAAATAATTAAATAGTCATCTTAATTTAGTTAGTTTCTCTGAATTAGTGTTCAAACTATTACTAATACAACTATTTTACAGTTCGTCAAATTGAGTCTAAAGTATGAAATCCAAGGCAAACTGAAAGTACTTTATCAGACATTTACAGTCCAGCAAATTGAAACTCAACCTGTACAAGACTAATAAACGACAATTTCAAGATACTTGATGAAAGGGGCAATGTTTGTTGTTCCAAAGGTTCATTATTCCCAACACACAAATATCCTATTCATCTGTACCTGACGGATTGTTAATCCGAAAATTGAACAGGGTTCATTAATTTAAATTGAAGAGAAATGGATCCTTCAAAATTAAGAACCATCAGGAAAATGAATGTTTGGAGTAATGATATGTATCTGAAGAAAATAAGGTGTGAATTTTCTGATATGGCAAGTAAAGTTTTCAAACAAGGAAATCATGTCCAAAACTCTAACTTACAAAACATGACAAAATATGTTAAAATTGTGTGTTCAGTAAACTTCTACCAAATTTCATCATTTTGTTGCCATTGTACTTCATTATCTGTAGTTAGTTTGGAAAATTCAGTTTAAAGCAACAACTGTCATGTGTCTAGTACACCTGTCCCATTTTGTGTGTCATTGATGATAGGTTGTGTAGAAATGTAAAATTTTATGACTTCTTTTCTTTATAAATATTAAATCGCACCTTTTGCAACCCTCAGAATAAAAATTAGAAACTTCCCAAGCCATAAAAAGACTTTAGTGGGTAAAATTAGCAAAAAAGTTTTTTTTTTCCTTTTGGAAATATGCAAAGTCTGAAAGTCATAATCTTACTTTCCCAATGGGCAATCAAAATATAACTTGACCATCATAAACAAAAGTTTAAGACCACAAGAACATTTCCCATTAAACCATGTACAAAACAAAACTATAAACTATTGCTTCTTGGAGAAGTTAAGTGCATATTAGTTATCATTCATTGCTCAAAGCGCAAGGGAAAGTACTCCCACCAGCATCAATAATATTAAAGGCAGGTTTACCTTGAACTCTGAGCAAGAACTTGACAAACCTTGTGCAGTAATGTGATGACCATAACCATATAGTACCAAAGCCTTACAATTACTGTGGAAGATTCTTCAAGTTCTTGCACAAAAATCTATGTAATCTGCCTTCTTAGGGGACTGATGTTGGTGTGTATTGTATAAACACTATCTTGTGCCCTTTGATCAATGACATTGAACCCAACTTGCCCTTCGACATCTTCAAGAAGCAATAGTTTTGAGCATTTGTTTTCGACATGGTTTAATGGAAAATATTCTTGTGGTCTTAAACTTTTGCTAATAATGGTAATAGTGTGGAGCCTTGTATTCACTTACGTTGCTATGGTGATGACAAGTTGGTAGGATGCTCTGAAGACAATATAGAAGGAGTAGCAGAGCCAGATGTTGGTAGTCAGTCCCATGACGAAGAGGAGGATAGCATCAAAGATGGAGACCACGCCCAAAAGGAGCTCACCGTAAACGTCCCAGTTGACGCGGGGAAACATGATCAGGAACGCAGAAATAGCACCTGAAACAGGGTACCAGAACAGAAAGTAGTGAGGATACATCGTAAGTTGTCCTGCTGAAGGGCCCTAGCATATGTTCCCGGCAGATTGGACTTAACACTAAATTGTCTTGAACTTGAAAACCATTGTCATTATTTCCCATGAAATCAAAATAATGTGATATGTTAGTCAGTCTGTTAAGTGCAAATATCAAATAAGGCAATATTTCTGAAATTAGAGAAAATTTACTGTTAAGGCTCTTCTGCCGGAAACATATACTAGGGCCCTTCTGCCAGACAACTGATATTAATTCTTCAAGACTCCTATAAAAGTAAATGCCTCAAGACACCCCTCAAAAACTTAACCGATGGAAAATCATTTCCAGTTTAATATTTTGTCAATTTATATTTAAATGCAACACAACAATGGGAGAGCACAATACGTGTGTGCGTTTTCCTGACCCCACATAACTTACATAAGAAATGAAATGGATCATAAAACATGTAGTTTGAAATACAACTAAAAACTTTTAATGTGACTGCAAAATATCTAAGAGTAAGAAGTACATGGCCCCTCTCCTGGGGAGGAGAAGTAACTGTAAATCTTTGAACCTGCTGGACATATCTTGGGCTGAGGTCTATGGAGAATGTGTGTTATATTGAAACTGAATCATTTCCAACTTCACTAATATTATTAAAGGTAGTGGATCTCATTTGCAAACATCCCCACAGACCAGGAAAGATAACCCATGCCCTTAGGCTATTGATGAAAGGCATGTCTATGAAATTTGGGGGTCAGTAATTACCTAGAATTTGACAAATGTGAAGGAAAACAATAGCCGTTTA
>JZLH01S0321609.1:29228-40587 GCA_001188425.1 Eucidaris tribuloides | reverse complement strand
TGGCTTTGTGTAGTTAAGCAATGGTATTTCTTGATATCAAGAAATCGAATTCTTGATATCAAGAAATAGGATTAAATGTTAAAACGGCTTGCCATACGCTCGCTTGCAGGAAAATACTTCGAACCAGCGATAGCGGAGGCAATATTGCAGATAAACTTATCAAAATCAAATAAATTCATCTCCTAAGTTTCCGCGATTCTACATCCCTATGAAATGATATTTAGTTTTGCCATTGAGTGCCCTTTATAACGCATTAATTTCAAATAGGATACGCATCCCCCTCCCCTCCCCCCCCCCAAAAAAATATAAATCTGAAAGGTCAATTTAAAACAAAAAACAAAAACACGTATTTTAGTAATGAATCATTGACTGTTCTGTCACTAAACAACAGTGTTAACAGAAGGTCAAAATGTAAATAGACCTATTGGGCTTCAGGGGGGCTCCGCCCCCTGACCCCCGACAAATTACCATCATGTTTTTAAATGACCTGCTATCAGCAGTTGATCATAAAAATAATAAAAATCATACTAAAGGAAAAGCAAAAAGTTTGAAAAGTGGGGCGGTTCTAAAGTATTGTCGATTATCCATTTCAAGAAACAATAGCGTTACGGAAGGGGCAAAAAGTGGTCATAAAACCGCAAAATCTCATGAGCTTCAGGGGGCTCCGCCCCCTGACCCCCGCCCGGGACCCCATAGGAATTCTAAGGTGGACCCCTGGACCCCATATAATTGGATAGTAAGCCTCTCCCCCCGCATATAAAAAGTTCTGCAGCCCCTCATTGTATCATATATAGGTATGTTTACTTCGCAAGCCTGAATAAACACGTAGGTCTAACTCCGTTTGTGCTGACATAAATTATTTCGAATTACTTCGAAAGAAAGCATTACAAAAACGCGTTTTTCTTCCTGGAGTTTCAAAGTTTCCCAAACCGCTCGCTCGCTACGCTCGCTCGCGGAATTCCGTTCAGGGCTGTCACTCAAAATTTTGATTTCCCCCTACGCCGCATGCGTATTTCCCCTACGGACACCACTTTTCCCCCTACGCCTATATACGTATATGTTTTCTCCTACAAAATCAACCTTTTCCCTATACGAAGGTATGTTTTCCCCTAAAAAATAACCTTGCAAATTATTGATCACAATTTCTTCGGCGGAGATGGACGAAATGGACGAATGTAATCGGATTTCCTTGGGAAAATTACGAATATTTCTGAAAATTGTCAAAACCCCCTACATCCCCTACAAATCATCAAAATCCCCTCCGTTTCCCCTACGGATGGTCATTTTCCCCGTAAGTATCCCCTACAACCTATATACGCATGGCCAAAATCCACTACGGTAGGGGATTTCCCCTACGAGTGGCAGCCTTGATTCCGGTTTACTAAATGAATTGCATAGGTAAAAAACATAGGGGCTATTCCAGTAAACATAAACATCAAAATAACGATTTTATACAAGATTACTGAAATTGGTTACAAAAACTGCAAAACAGCTCCTAACATTTCAGTACCCCTATATACTATACGCTCGGCGTACACAGCGCTTTTAATCCACTATCTGAAAATGAAATTTCGGCGAGTGACTGGGTGCCCCCCCCCCCAATGAGTTGACCCACGGTACGCCACTGCCTAGTTACATCAAAATCTGATTAGCGGTTCTTAAGTTATCGCGGTAACGAGATCCTGTAACGGACGGACGCACGGACGGACAACCCGAAAACATGATGCCTCCCTCAACTACGTTACGGAGGCATAAAAAAATCAAAACTGAGATTTTTACAAGTTTGTGAATAAAAACTAACTTTTGATTTTCAAATCATAAAACCTTTTTTTTCCAAATATCTATAGGGGCCTATACTGCTATTCTATTTTTGTTGTTTGGAAGAAGCTGCCCGAATTTCCAGCAAACTCCTGTTCCACGCAGTTTCTACACAATTTTTTTTTCCAATCTCCAGCCCGATCACAGAGAGCCCTACCCCCCCCCGGCCCGATTTTTTTTTCTCCTGCCCGATTAGCAGCTTTTTCAACCCAAATTTTCTTCAACCTCCTGACCCATAGGCAACTTTTGCCCAATTTTTTCCCCTGAGTTCTGCCCCACGAAATATTCCCCAGGCTCCTGCCCGCATATGTGATAACAATTTCTGGAAACTAAAGGGCAAAATATCAAAATTCCGCACGTAAAATTGCATTCTAAAAGTTTGGAAAATTGAACAATATGTATGCTTAGTCCTCAACATTTTGACATATCAACCAGAAAGGTTAGAGATATTTTAAATCCCTTTGTCGGATCAATCTGAACTCCAACATTTTTCACAAAATATGTGCTTTATTCAAGCTTGCAGACATATTTTCTTACATTATTTGTTTTCACTTGTCAAGCTTACTTGTAGGGCAAAAACATTTTCTTGTTTTAACCGAGAAACAAGTGATTTTCTTGCGAAATGTAAAATCAAATATCCAACCGTCAGCAAAGTTGGCGGCTTGTAATATCGAACCATCAAAAGAACCTAAAGATTTCTTTTGTACGTCATTAGATACCTGGCAGCTGTTTGAATTCATTGATTGTCTCATACCTCCTTGAAGAAAAAAAAACACTTTGTGGTAAAATGCGATAATACTTGTCTACCTCGTTAACATTATAGCTCAGTTACGTGACCCCCCCCCCCCCCAAAAAAAAAAGAAAAGAAAAATGTAACAATGCCCGTAATTTTGCCACGGCATAAAGATACTGAAAACAGATTTACGTCAAGTCGACGATGTAAACATCTTTCTGTTTCTCTTGATAAATTTTATTTTTCAACTTATTCATGAAAAAAACATAATTCCTTCTTTTGTCCGACGTGCACAGGCAGCCGTCTGTACTGGTTGGCCGAGTTGGGGTAGACCGGGTTGTCAGTAGGCCGAGATGACTAGATTTCATTTCCACGCACTCTTTACGCGCACACAATACGGTTTACGGTATCGATGATCGCAATCAAGTGCCAATGGTTCGATCCAAGGCTGGCCAGCTCGTAGGGGAAATACCCCTACTGTAGCGGCATTTTGGCCTTGCGTAGGGGTAGGGGTATACCATAGCGGGAAAATGACCTTCCGTAGGGGAAACGTAGGGGGATTTGATGGAGTGGTGTAGGGGATAGTAGGGGTTTTGATTAAATTTCAGATAATATTTCATAATTTTATCTAAGAGTGAAATGCCGATTTTATTCGCCCATTTTGATCCACGCTCCGCGAAGAAATTGTGATCAAATTTTCACATATTGCTAAGGTTTATTTTACAGAAAAACATACCACCTTCGGCTAGGCGAAAAAGCAGTTTTGTGAGAAAGACATAGGCCCGTAGTTGGAAGAACGTATGTGTAATTAGGGGGGTAGGGGAAAGTGGTGTCCGTAGGGGAAAATACGCGCATGCGGCGTAGGGGGGAAATCAAAGATTTTGAGTGGCAGCCCTGGTTTCGATTTCCGTGGAAGTTATATTGTAATAAACGTATGTAACGAAGAATTTCTGTATAATTTATGTGATTTCAGCCTTACATATCGATGGAACTGGATGGAACTGACGAATTTATAAGTTTTGATTCTTCTCATTGGATTGGAATTATATTTATGTGAGTTAATAATCGTGTTCGTCTTCTTGCTGCTTGTGTTGACTGCTGTCGCCAACAACACGCCGGTGACCGGTGCCCTGCCTGCCCGCCCCCGTAGCCGTACAGCTCAGTGCGTGCGAAGCAATGCGGCAGCTTAGCTAGAAAAGTTCTTCAATACTTTGCCAAAATAAACGTGATAAACACATGTCTAGGCTTTACTTGCTAGACTGTTGGAAGTAGAACATATTTGTTTCAATTATTTGTAGATCTTCTACAAAGTGAATCTGACTGTGACTGTGTGAAATTAAGACTCGACATAATCTGACTGAGATCTCGATGGTATCGAATCCGGGGTCGGCAAACTTGGATCGTCATCTGCAATCCCATGAACCCACACTGCAGGTAAACTCCTCTGAACCAGCAGATGACTGTGTAGATGCTGTGGGATATCCCAGTGGCAATGTAACCGTCGAATCACAGTCTGTGGATTTACATGCAGGATTACTGTCGCAAAAGAAAGTGGCACCAAACGAGAGCAACACAATGACGTCTCCAGTGACAAAACAGAAAAAATGGCAAGTGCTGCCAGGGAAGAACACATACTATTGCGATGGAAGGATTGTAATGGCAAAACAGAAAGGGATTTTCTACCTGACGTTCTTTCTGATTGTGACTGTCAGTACATTATTTTTCGCATTTGAGTAAGTATGCACATGCATGCATGGCCATGGGTGCAGTTGTCTAGACTGAAAGCTTCAGCCTGTGACATGACTGTGCAGTGACATTGTCGTTGATGATGTTTGGCGATATTGGATGATCTTGATCTGTTTTACAGGTAGCTAGTATCTTCTCCCTACACACAGGTGGAAACATTGCTGCACCAAGGAAGTTACGGTAGTGACAGTGTGAAGTAAATGTACTGCCTGGACGCAAGGGTTAGGCAATAGCAAAGTCGCGAACGGACAGAAAAAGTCAGCCCCTGTCCTACAGTTCACTATACTAGGGGAATATCTGATATTTTCTGTCTGTCTGTGACCAGCTTGAAACTGGATAGTGCAGTGTGCATAGTAGATCTGCACACTAACTTAACCATTCCATGTAAATGTCACACGAGTCACGCATGTTTTATGTCACACAAATCACAAACCAGGGTATAGATCAAACAGAGAAAATATTGAAGCTAATTGCTTTACCTGATCATGTAAATCAATCATTCTTGGCTTGTGACTCGTAAAATACAGCATGCGTGACTCGCGTGACACAAGTATGGAATGGCTGAACTGAACACCACAATGTAGATTTCAGTCTAT
The DNA here is from genome assembly GCA_001188425.1 of Eucidaris tribuloides. Classification (NCBI taxonomy): domain Eukaryota; kingdom Metazoa; phylum Echinodermata; class Echinoidea; order Cidaroida; family Cidaridae; genus Eucidaris; species Eucidaris tribuloides. The sequence goes on along the minus strand of JZLH01S0321609.1, from coordinate 35,694 downwards.
GAAGGGAGGACTACTTAACGTAATCATCTAATGAGATTTGAGATCCTCAGATATTGCCTGACATTGTAGACAACGACTTACACTGTGGCCGAAGCTTTTTGTCTAGGGTGCACTAGTAATTGTTACAGTTTTTTTTTCATCTTTTTTTTTTACAAACAATCTATCTGTTTGCTTCAGATTGGCAGTACAGTTGGTTGGTTAATCATCTATTATGAGAACTGAGAGCTGTACACAAACTTCAACTGCTCTGAAAGTTATACACCATCAATTATTTAAACAGTAAAACATTTAACCTACTGAATGACCTGCTAAAATGGATGAGTATATGCCATCAATGTTAGTTTTTATTCAATTGAATAAAAACTTAACATCAAGCTTATCAATTTCAATTTTCAAGGCTGACAGTGACACAAATGGTTGTTTTGTTTGTGCATTTCTTTTCACCCAATAAAACTGAAGAAACATGCCCATGGACAGGTCATTTCAGACTTAGTAAAGATGGTAACACATGTATAAACACTGGAAGACCCATTTAAAAAAAGTGTCAAACTTTGCCATCTGACATATCTGACAGTGTTTCAATGGACAATAAACACCTAGAACACAAAAAGTTCGGACAGCTTATGTCTTGTCTCTTAGCCTTCTTACATTATTACCAGAGTGCAGATCCAAATCGCACATTAATTATTTCAGGTCGATAGAACATTTTGCAACACAGCAGTCTATGGGGGAAAGCTGGAATGGGCTCTTAATGATTTTCACTTTTTTAAAGCACTTAATGATCGTTTTAAATTGCAATTTTTTCAGGGCTTCATTTTTAGACTGTATCACAGACACCGGTAGCATGGGGAATCATGTAGCTGAGATTTTTTGAAACTGGAAATATTGTTATACAATGCCTTTAACAAAAAAACAAAACATAATAAATTAAATCTCAACATCAAACACTGAGTGAGAAATATATGGTCTAAAGGGTTAATTTCCCATTCATGAAGTTGTTGGGCCACTCAGTTATTTTAGCCAAATTTTGGGCAGGCCATTTTATTCCATGTACATGTAGGCCCCCTACATGGGTCTATTCAGTATAATTTCTGTTGGCAATTCATTTTTGTACTTTCTTCAATATATGGTTTCATTCATGTTTAATCATAACTCTATAGAAACATGTCACCAAGAAATTATGCAAATACCACCTCTTGTAATTTAACATACTGTGTAGTAGCACACTCGGGGGAGGGGGGGATTTACTTTGTGTACACCAGATTACAATGTTCATTTGCACATAGCTCCACACGTAAATTGAGCACACTGTACAATGTACATGTAGTATTCGCTGTACAAGTACATGTACTGTAGAATACAGTGTGTACTGAGCCACTGACCACTGTTTCTATTTTCCATACTGCAGGAAGTGCTAATAACTTTGAGCCTTGTATCCCCTCAAGATTATGAAACTTGTGGCAATCTAATTGATCTATGCTCCTCTAATCCCTTGATAAGGCCCACAGTGTTCAAGAAGATCTCTGAGACTAATGTGGAAGTGCTTGGATTTTTGATATGAAATTATGTAACAAATTTAATTTGTTTTCATTTATTTATTTACTTGTTTATTTATCTATTTATTTGATTTATATATTTATTTTAAATCATTATGTAAATTATGTATTTAAATTTATTTGTTTATTTATTTATTTATTTGTTTATCACTTATGTATTGATTCATTGATTTATTATTTACTCATTTAGGTATCATGTATGAATTAGAATAATTTATTTATTACTAATATTTATTAAATGTAATATTTTTGAAAATGTATGTGTAGTTTACTATTCAGTTAAGTTAATTTTATATTTTTTTTTTCCATTCAGGTTGTACTTTAATTGCACCTTTGTGCACCAAGTCACAATTAACAACAATTCTACTTTATGAGTTACAGTGTACTTCTGACCATATGAATTTTTCATGCCAGACTGAGCACATTGGCATCCATGAAATAGGCCTAAATGGATGTACATGAAGGGCCTACAGTACATGTATGTACCCATTGGTTGTAACTTACATAAGTGTCTGTGGTAGATCATACATGTTGCCAGCATGTGTGGTACAGTGTATGGTACATGTATGGCTGTAGACATTTTTTGCTAAAAGACTGGCTCAAACAATTTTTTTTCTTAAGCTTACTGTACATGTATTTACTAATGAACAATCAGCAACAACAACAAATTTAATATTAATTTAATAACATATAATTAGGGACGGTGCTTTTCCGCAAAAACGGAAAACGGACGGAATTTCCGGAAATCACAACTTGAAACGGAAAATGAGTTTTCAAACGGAAAATCATGGAAAACCTCTTTTGTCTCCAAATTTTTACTTTTTGAAAGGAAAAAACACGAAACTCAGAACAAAAATTAGAAAAAGTTGACACAAAAATACAAAAACAGCGAGAAATATTTGTTTCAAGTTTTATGTAAACGGAATTGTAATTTTTCTTCATGTATACAAAGTCTATGGTAAAACGGAATTTCCATTTTTCAGACAAGTTGAAACGGAATTCCAGATTTTTGGAAACAGAAAAGGCCTTTTCTCGAAACGGAAAATCACTGTCCCCATAATAAATATTTAATAATAATAATAAAAATAATAACAACAACAACAACGAAAACAGTAGTAGTAGTAGTAGTAGTAGTTAGTACTACATGTATATTACTATGGATAATCAAACAAGGTACATGTATTAGTGATGATACTGTAGGGCCTACAGGCTAGCTTTTTCTGCTGTCAGAATAGAATTTCAAATACAATAGAACTTCAAGACAAAAATTTTATTAAAACTGCAGATTTCCCTTTTTCCAGAAAAAAAAATGTACATGTACGTACATGTAGGCCCTACACGTAGTTGTGAGGAATAAATTTGTTTTGAAAATGATTCATAGTGAAATATAGTTTCACAAAGAAGGTCATTCCTTTGTGTATACTGGAATCTACATGTACAATAAATGGGTGGCTCTGATAGTGTGAGCTCAGCACACTGCAAATTATTGTGATGTAGGGTACATGTACATGTAGTGCTGGAAAATCTTATAGGCCTACATTACATGATCAAGTTACATGCTGAATAAATTACCAAAATAGTTCATAAAATTTATGTTCAAAGAAACATAAAAAGAGAATCAGTCAGTTTAGAAAACAAGAAGCTCTGAGAAAAATGAAACAGAAACATACAGGAAATACATGACAGAAATTACATTGTCACTACAATTTTGCATTGTCATGCACATCTTAATTGTAGAGGTGATGTGTATTCAAAGTGCCCTTTGAACCGTGACCATCGAGCATTTAGGTAAATAGGTTATTCATTTTATTTACAACAGCCAGCCCGTGCGCCGTGCGGTATGGTTCATGATCTAGAGGAATGCATTGAATCAAATGTGTAGGCATACATTCCCCCATTGACTGGCATACTGTAGATCATGGCTTTGTAATTTTGTACAGTCAGTAACATCCTGTTGGTAATTGTCCCAGGGGGGCCAGTGAAACATAATGCTGTACACATGCGTGACCGAATTATTTCCAGACACCCCCTAAACAAGTTTTTCTCTGTGTACAAAATAACCCCCTAAACAAGTTTTCCGCGTGCTTCATTTACACAAATTGGCCCCTAACAAGTTGTTGTTTCCCAGGGTTGAATACATTGCTTTCGTAACCGGGGATAACAAGGAGGAAAAAGCTTGGGAAAAACATACCCTAAATAATACGTTTGACCAGTCTTTCCAAAAAAATCTCGCGGGGAAAAAAAACATACCCTAAATACGTTTGACCAGTCTTTCAAAAAAAGCTCGGGGGAAAAAAAAACATACCCTAAATACGTTTGACCAGCCTGACAAAACCACCCTTTTTGTTGAAAATCTATGTTTTTGATACCCTTAACGAGTGCACGCGCGGCCCGTGTTTAAAACTGAAAAAACACCCCTTTAAACACGTTTTTTTTTTGGTCACGCATGTGTACAACATTATGTTTGACTGGCCCCCCTGGGGTAATTGTACTAAACTGAATCATGTAAGTTTACAGGACTCACAGGTCTGACAGACATGTTGTAATATGTTCATAATGTTGAAATAGACAATTTTTTATTAATGAATGGAAGGTTTGCAGAGAGAATTTAAGGTGCAGAATAAATTTGCTGTTCATCTCTCTGTATTTTCAAATTAATGATAAATAAGATCAAATGCTTGATCTGATATTTTTTAATGACTCGGAAAAAGGGTGACCCAACAGGATTTGAACCTGAAACCTACTGGTATCCGGTCAGCGGCACAACCACCAGGCTATGCTGGGTAACGGCAATGCCATGGTTTACTTGGTTACAAATACATGTACCCGAGAATCATTCCCTGCGTCTGAGCTCATTAATATTTAATAAGCCCCCAGTAGGAATGAATTGTATTAATGAATGGAAGGTTTGCAGAGAGAATTTAAGGTGCAGAATAAAATACAGAGATGAACAGAAAATTTATTCTGCACCAGACAAATTTTTGTTTACTAGCATCATGGTTTTGTAGGGGCAGTGATTTTTCGCGAAAGCAGAAAACTGACGGAATTTCTGGAAATCCCATCTTGAAACGGAAAATGAGTTTTCAAACAGAGAATAATGGAAAACCTCATTTTTCTCCAAATTTTCACTTTTTGAAAGAAAAAAACATGAAATTTAGCACAAAAATTACAAAAGGTTGGCAAAAAAGCACAGAAACAGCAGGGAAAATATTTACATCAAGTTTTACGTACGTAAACGGAATTGTAATTTTTTCAGTGCACAAAGTCTATGTGTATTACAGAATTTCCAATTTCCAGGCAAGTTGAAACAGAATTCCAGAATTTTGGAAACGGAAAAGGCCTGTTCTTGAAATAGAAAATCACTATCCTTATTTTTGTAAATTCAGGAATATAGCCATCATAAGCCATGTCTTGCAGTGCAATGCTACACACGTTTTTTTCAGCCATCCAGAAATAAAAGAAAACGTCACTCATACTGGCTTAGGCTATCTGTGAAGGACGTGTCTGTGAAATCTGAAGATCGGAAATTACCCAGAATTTTAAAAAAGTACAATGAATAAGTACAATATGATGGACCGCTGTAAATGTACATGTAGCTCTATGGTTAGACTCCAAAGCCCACTGAATGTAGAAATGTAATTCCAGCTTGACAGACAGGACATCCATCCCTGACTTTGTTTAGTTTGTTTGTGTGTGATTGCATGTACATACATACGTGTGTGTGTGTGTGTACATTACTGTACATGTGTGTGTTTGTGTATGTATCAGCATAGTAAATACACGGGCTGAGGGTGATTTAGCCCCCAAATTCATAAAATAACCCCCTAAAATCACAAAATACCCCTCAATTATCGTCATAGGGTTCAATGTATTAGACAACGGCATCACTAAATCGGGTTTGAAAGTAGCCCCCCTAAAATGAAATTTTATTTCCAGCTGTGGTATGTATGTGTGTGTGTGTGTGTGTGTGTGTGTGTGTGTGTGTGTGTGTGTGTGTGTGTGTGTGTGTGTGTGTGTGTGTGTGTGTGTGTGTGTGGGGTGGAGTGCGTGTGGTGGCGTGGGTGAGGTGGGCTGACGCGGAGCAGCTTGCGTGGGTGCGTGCAGTGCGTGCTGGCCGTAGCTGTGCGTGCTCGTGGTGCCTGTGGGCACGCGCGTGGGGCACGCGGCCCACCTCGGTGTTTGTTTCATACATACAAGGAAGTTGACTATGTACCACATGTGTCTACAATCATGTAGTGACCTTGGTACATGTACATGATGTATCATGGGACTTGTATCACTGACATCATACATTATGATCATCATGTAGTAGTAGTTTTTGTGTATATGTATTACAATTTTTATGTACCATGTTGACAGGTTAACCTGGTACTAAATGGCATGTGACACACTCAGCTTCTTGCTGATCAATACCACAGCATTGAGTTCTTACAAATTGCACCCAGTCCACAAGAACCATTTACACGCATTGGCATTGTTATGGTATAGGACAGCACCCTGGTCATAATGCACACACAGTTGTCTGGCAATTACATATGGAGTATGTCAGTCACAGCTCCAGTCCAGGACAGTTGTGTTACAAAATATTATAATTAAATTATCACGATGTAATACTCTCATATTAAATGCCAAAGACAATTTCCTGCATGGCGGGTTGTTATCATGTGACATGTCAATTTTGGTGGGTAACATTAACAGCAGACTTTCGCGTAGACTGGAAACAACTTCAAAACAAACTCAAACGATGGTTCTTGTACAATGTGAATTTTAAAAGTTAAAAGTAAGGTCAAAACATGAATTATCGCCAGTGGTTGTTTCAAAGGCACTCCTTTGATCCACCCTCATAATACAAGTGTGGCCGAGACCCTCACATCACAATTCACATACAGGTTTCTCGGACCATTTAGAAA
>JZLH01S0321609.1:5397-17463 GCA_001188425.1 Eucidaris tribuloides | reverse complement strand
CAATGCCTTTAACTGAAATCAGAGACTCTTAGGGACAGTGATTTTCCGTTCTACCGGTAAATCAAACGGAAATTCGTTTGGTTCTTATACTTTTTATGTAAAAATTCATGGAATTCATCTTTGCAAAACGAAATTCATGTTTTTGCTGTGTACATTTTCTATGACAAAACGGAATTTCCATTTTTAGATCAAGTTGAAATGGAATTAGTTTTTCAGAAATGGAAAAGACCATTTCTGGAAACGGAAAATCACCGTCTCTAGACTCTGTTGTTAACACATCAAGCATTGCCATGGAATATTAATTGTTGTATACATGTACCTGTAGTATTCACCCAGTTTGAAGAGATTGGATGATCAGAAAATAGTGTTGTCAGGTACGTGGCCTCCAAAATATTTACATATGGACCAGTACAGGCTCGTCAAACTTGCATGAGATGTGTTTAGGATTCAAGATCATGCCTCAGCTAGACATCAAATCTAGATTGATGATAAGGAGGCACAATTTGTACACACCCACAGTTTAAAATTGTCACGCTCGCACTAATCAGATTACATACAGGTGTGATGGACAATTATTATAATTTTTTGGCCCACTGTATGTGCCTCTGCCTGCAGCCCCCGAGTGTCAACAAATGGTTCAGGATGCAAGGGAATGAATATCACATTACAGACTTCATGTCTGGGTAGTTTCCTTCTTTATCTGTTTACATACATTCATGTATTCTAAATTAAGAAATTACTTTAGTATGCTGGTTGTGGAAGATCAGAAGATCTTGTCCTCACGGTGATGCCTTGTGCAAATTTGACAATTTTGGATACATCTCGTACAAAACTAGATCATCAAATTATGTTTCCATTAAAAAAAAATGCTTTAAAAGAATTGCAGTTATTCTGGCTATTATGGTCATTTTTTTTATTAGGGGCCTCTATATATATATATAATTTATTTATTTATGTATTTATTTATTTATTTATTTATTTATTTATTTATTTATTCATTCATTCATGTATTTATCCAGATTTTCTTTATTTATTAACTAGTTATTCATTCATTCATGTATTTATCCAGATTTTCTTTATTTATTAACTAGTTATTTTTTTAAAATTTATTTAATAGTTAGTAAGTTAGTTACATGTACATGTAGGTACTTATTTATTTACCAGTACTCATGCATTTACTCATTTTACAGGTGTACAATATTCACTTTGGTAAAATTACAAGCCATGACTATTGCAAGAAACATACAAGATGTATCTAACTCTAAAGTGAACCATGACAAAATGTAACACCCATTGTAGGCCTACATAAACAGTAATTTGGCTCAGGTGCATACATGTACAGCAATGCTCATTATGCTGAATTTGCTGATGATAAGTGTGAAATGAATGATTACCAGTACCACATGTACATTATGTAGGCCCTACATACATGTATTGTACAGCATGTACTGTGTGACTTTTTAACATTTTTTTTTTTTTATGACAAACATGCATGTAAAGAAGACAGGGAGACAAAATAACCAGTTTCCTCTAATAATGATCTGCTGTACTGTAGCAAGTTTCGAATCACATAGTTACTCCTAACTCCAGTTTTCATTCTTGAGCTTTTTCTTCAGCTGGTGTCATATCGTTGTTGCATTCAAATTTTCGTCATTGAGCTATTTCCTCAGGTCTTGATATGAAACTCCTCTTAGGGCCTGTTCAAGCGCTTTTTGAAGCGAACCGTACCATACCGTACCGTGCCAAACCAATGCGTACCGTGCCAGAGTGGTTCATTTGTGAGTGTTCAGGCAAAAATGTGGGAAGCGTGCCTCCTAGGTACCAATTTGGTACGCTTTACTCTCTAATCTGAGGGAATCACACGTTAAAGTATTGCGGAATGTGTTCAGGTGCTTGGCACGGTACGGTACGGTTCGCCTTGGCACGCTCTAGACCACATCGGGAGGTGGTCCTCCCTGGCACGCTTCTGGAGCGGTACGGTACGGTACGGTACGGTTCGCTTTAGGAGTGTTCAGGCACTTCCTCTGGCGCGGTTCGGTACGGTACGGTTCGCTTTAGGAGAGCGCTTGAACAGGCCCTTACATGTATGATGTTATCCATCCTTTGTCATCAAAGCATTTTATGGATTGGATTATTGATCAAAACTAGACGCAATTCTATCGTCACTTCTGATAAAAGCTGGTGTTGTCACTCTCTCCGCATGTCTCATTGAAATCCCTAATTAACCCTAAGTTTCCCTTTCGACTCTTGCCTCACTCTGCAGCTCACCGTACCTGGCCAATAAAGTGACGTTAGCCATCCCCATCATCGCAGCCGTAATGGTCATCTTCTGCATCTCCACGTTACTCCGCACCAGCTTCAGTGATCCCGGCATTCTCCCGCGGGCCACGGCAGACGAGGTCGCTGACCTGGAGAAGCAGATAGGTGGGTCACATGTTCATCAGGGCTCCATACTAACTTTCTTTCCTACTTGCCCGAAAATAAACACTAATTTCACTAATTTCAACCAATAGACCTTTTTATAGCAAATGGATGTTTGTCATTTTAATTCTGGGGGTTGAGAAAGGTGTAATTTATAAATTTAATTAAAGAGTCATAAAATTAAGTTTCAATAATGAACAAAATCTACAAACTTTTAGACATACATGTATTTGTTCGTTTATGGTAAGATTTTTGGACACGTTTTGCTCATGTCATGATCAAAATTTTACTTGCCCAATCGGGCAAGTAATTTTTAACAATTTGAGTTTTTACTTGCCCAACATGAAATTTAACTTGCCCTGGGCAAGTGGGCAAGTGCTAGTGTTGAGCCCTGGTTAATACATCATGAAACCTTTGGGAACGGTAGACAACACTTGATGCCCTGTATTAGTACAGTTTCTCTACAATAACCTGTGTCTTATTTTCAAGATTGTTTTCTCGATCAGAACACCCTATAATGAGTTTTTCACTAATTATGCTAAAATCAGTCATGGTATAAAAGAATAAAGTTCACATATAGATCTTCACCTAGTCTTGAAAAAAAAATTAGTAGGTGGGAGGGGGGGGGGGGGTTGGCGAGGTTCTCGGCAAGAATCCTTGGTCATTGTGTGGAGTGTCATACTTGCATTCCTGTTGGGGAGGGATTACAAACAAACACGCACGCACACACACACACACACACACACCTAGCCAGCTGAATCAAGCTAGATTTTATTTTTATTATTTGGCTTGCAGCTAAATAAACAATTTACTTGCCACCTGTCATGACTGTTGATGGATTATTTTATTTTTTCCCATAATCACTTTGCCAGTGGAAAAAAATAAAATCTCATCACTGAAGTTGCGTTCACAAAGGCAGTTATTACCGGGTATATCTTTGTCGGGTATAAATCCGACATAATAAAAAAAATTACATTGATCCACCAAAGGGTCCACACGTGTCGGTATTAACACTTATACCCGACAAAACTTATGCCCGACACGTTATAACCAGTAATAGCAGACAGGAAATGACGTAGTCAAGGTGCTATCGGGTCGTAACCTCTGACCCAAATTGCGTGAAATGTGAATTGGTAAACAATGAAGTTGTCTTCGCAAAGAGTAATTGCACTTTTCATGTCGGAGTTATGTCCGACAACAGTCCACACGTATTTTGTTATTACCGGGTATAACTTATTACCAGACTTACATGTATAGCCATGTCCACACGATCGGACATAAGTTGCTTGTGACCGGGCATAACTTATGTCGGTAATAGCGTCGGATATAAAGTTGCTGTGTGAACGATTGTCGGACATAACTCTATCGGATATAGCGCGACTTATACCCGACGATTTATATCCGAAGAGGACCAGATATAAGTCCGGTAATAAGTTATACCCGGTAATAACAAAACATGTGTGGACGGTTGTCGGATATAACTCCGACCTGAAAAGGCGATGATTGTTTACGATGACAACTTCCGGGTCAAATTAAATTCCTCGCGCGCCAATTTAATTCCACACCGCTGGCCCCGACAGTACCTTGACTACGTCATTTCCGGTCTGCTATCACCGGTGATAACGTGAGTAGATCTATCGGGCATAAATCTGTCGGGTATAAGTGCTATAGCCGACGCGTGTGGACGCGTTGGTGGATCGATGGAATTTTTTTTATTACGTCGGACTTATACCCGACGAAGATATGCCCGGTGATAACTGCCTTTGTGAACGCAACTTATATCTGGTCTTCTTCGGATATAAATGGTCGGGTATACATTGTAAGTCGTGCTATATCCGATAGAGTTATGCCCGACAGTCGTTCATACAGCAACTTTATATCCGACGCTATTACCGACATAAGTTATGCCCGGTCACAAGCAACTTATGTCCGATCGTGTGGACATGGCTTGTATGAAATCTTCAGGCAATTGACATCAGTGCTGAAATAGTCATTTAAAGGGAAATGACATGATTGGGGGTAGTCCTCAACTTGGGGTCAAACTATTCTAGAATCAAGTAAACTAGACAAGGATTCTACTGTGAAAATTTTGTAGTCAAAATTTGAATCATATATAAAGAAGTACCATTAGTGTTCCTTATGACAGACAAATTTGTGTGTAGCTTTCTATGGGATTAATTTCTCTTTGGGCATGAGAGATTAGAGAAATTCAGTAGTGGTATAAGTACATGTATGTTCATGCTTTATTTTCCAAATTCCAGACAAACCCTTCCAGCAAGGTGATACCAAGGAGCTCCTTGGTGATACACTCCAGCTACCAGTTTGGTTCAAGAGGCATTTTTTTTTATTTCTCTCAAGCATGTCACTGCCCTGGCTTTAAGTGATAAATGTCTGCTTCCATGCAATTTGCATGAACTGTTGATGAGTTGATTTGTTTCCATAAACATTACTTTTCATGAATCAGAATATCTTGACACTTTGCAAGGATGAAATGCAGTTGATTGAGAGTTACATACAAATCCATGCTCAGTTGTCCTATTCCTGTATTAATAATTAATTCAGTTGCAGCAGCAAGGAAAAAACACCTTAAATCAGTGTTGGCAGATTTTAACCCATCGTCGACGGGAATGGGATATGGTATGTGTTTGAGAATTACAGAATCTTGTAGGCAATGGGTCAAATCAATGAAAAAAAAATTAAATAAAAGGCCCCTAAAATTTGTACAGGTGATAACTGTAGATAGTATGTCGCCATTCAGAATATCTCAAAATTCCCAAATCCAACCCAACTTGACTATTTCGTGCAGTTACACAAAAACTTCATTTTGTGATGACAGGTCACATTATTTTATCTTCAATAAGATTTGAACATGTGTACAGAATAAATCCTAATGTAAAATTTTGAACAGTCATGTGCAGATCTTTCTTGATCTGTATCAAATCTGAGTTAAACTGCTGACCACAGTCTGTAAATTAAGATCACATCAAAAATACAAAATTATCAGTGTCATTTTCCATTCCGAGTTCCATTCAGTGCATTTTGAGGAAGGTAGACACTATACTCTGTAAGAGTGCTCATAATGCATTGAATTTCTTAAAATGCTTTAATTGACTTGTCTTGGTTACACAGTTCCAAAAATACCAACCACATTAATATGTAATCCGGTACTAGGAACACCAAAGCTGCAAAATACTTGATAACTGTAATGGATTTTTTGACATTTAGTGACAGCAAATTATTCGCTTATCATTGGTCCCCAGGGACGGCAGAGGGTATGTTAGAGTGGGGAAATGGCAACAGTGTAGTTGAATGATGAGTGATTTCTGCCTGTGCAATTCATGAGTACTGATGTTCAGTATGCATTACAGGGTTTCAACTTTCAAATCAAATTAGTGGTTAATGGAGCATCATCTAAATAGATCAATGTTCAGTGAATACAAATACTACATGTACATAATGCTCCATGCATCACACTCTTTAAAGTGATAGGCTAACATTGTGGAGCTTCAATTTAAAAAAATTGTCAAACTTTGCTATCTGAGCTACATGTACATAGTAGTGTTGGAATGGACAAATAAACACCCTAGAATACAAAAGTTTGGAAATTTATGCTGCCACTGGCAAGATATGAATGAAAAAATAATTAGTACTCGGGGCGAGTGAAAAATAGCCTAGATCCGCACACGGTAAGTATATGGGAGGAAATAAGCAGGTGAATCCGGTCAATGTACGATTTTCACTTTTTTAAAGCACTAAATAATCATTTTGATAATATTTTCAGGGCTTCATTTTTAGACCTTGTCAAAGACACTTGGAGGGTGGAGGATTATGTAGCTCACATTTTTTTAACTTTGGTAATTGTTAGCCAGTGGCTTTAATCTCTGTTGCAACATGTACACATGTATAACAGATATTAAAGACACAACATTGTGGAAGTCCCATTTAAAAAGATTGTCAAACTTTGCTATCTCACATATCTTACAGTGTTTAAATGGACAAATAAACACCCAACCGGTACAACACAAAACTTCAGACAGTTATGCTGTAACTTGTAAATATACATGTATGTACCTGAAGTCGGCACATGAATTATTGTCAGCTGATGAAAATTTTGCAACACAGTGGGGGAGGGGGGGGGACTGGAATGGCACGTGATTACAGTATTTCAACTTTATAAAAGCACTTAATGATCATTTGAACTGCAAATTTTTCAGGGCACATTTTTTTTACCTTATCAGAGACACTGGTAGCGTGGGGAATCATGTAGCTCAGAATTTTTAAAACTGGAAACATTGTTACATACTTACAAGCATGATGAATTGATGATTGTAATAATAGAATACAATAAGTGAAAAAGCAAACCAAACATCTATCATCAATCTACCAAGGAATGAAGGAAATATTCTGGTATGAATGGTGTGCAGAAATGTTTACTATTGTAGAGTGTACCCAAAATGTTGGTTAGTGAGGAAAATTATGGAAAGGTGTGCTTCCCTCTTTGTCCTCCGTAAAGAAAGTTAGGCCTAAAAAAAATTGTTGTATTGGCGTAACCCGCCCGACCCTAAAAATATCCCCAACCCTATGTTGTTTTTTGTTCTTTCTTTTTGTTGCTATCGATATTATTGATATATCGTGCTGACTTTGCGATTGAATTGAAAACCCAGAAGTGTTGCGGACAGAACAGCGATTTTCCCGCCATATGCACGGGTACAACACACTTCATGTGCTTCTATATCATGGAGCCTCGCTAGCTATAGCCTCTAGCTGTGCTAACTACATGTAGCTAGCGATGATCGAGCTGTTTACCTCAACATGGCGTCTTACGCAGTAAAGAAAATGGGCACACTTGGGCCATAAATTATTTTCAGTGTCCTCAACTTTGGCTTGAATGATGTAGAGACAGTGATTTTCCGCGATAATGGAAAACGGACGGAATTTCCGGAAATCACAACTTGAAACGGAAAATGAGTTTTCAAACGGAAAGTCATGGAAAACCTCTTTTTTTCTCCAAATTTTTACTTTTTGAAAGGAAAAAACACAAAACTCGGAACAAGAATTAGAAAAAGTTGACACAAAAACACAAAAACAGCGAGAAATATTCGTTTCAAGTTTTATGTAAACGGAATTGTAAATTTTCTTCATGTGTACAAAGTCTACGTGTAAACAGAATTTCCATTTTCCCAGCAAGTTGAAACGAAATTCCAGATTTTTGGAAACGGTAAAGGCCTTTTCTTGAAACGGAAAATCACTGTCCCTAACTGATGTCATTGATGAACTATTGCAAGAAATAGCGGCTTCCAAATTGGCCGATTGTAGGCTTATAGTTCATAAAGTGAAAGCATTGGGCGCTGACAGTGGCCCATTAAAAAAAAAAAACACCACTGCCCTATTTTTCAGTGAGCCGTTAGTCCAATACAACTTTTTTTTTTTAGGCCTTAAAACACATACACGTACATGTACATGTATGTGCACACCACTTGTCAACAAGAAGAAACAACAATTGTTTTAAATTTGCCAATCATTGCATTAGAAATAAATAAATAAAGAATTAACCAATGGGAATACAGTATTTTTCTTACCTTCAAGTAAAAAAAAAGGACAACAAGTCATATACAACAGTTCATATTCCCCATTATGTATCACTGAAAATTGCAACAATCTTAATAAACCTTTATTATTATCTAAATACAGTATTTTTCATTCCTTCAATTTAAAAAGTGACAGCATGTACAACAGCCCATATTTCCCCATTGCATATCACTGAAATTGCAACAACCATAATTATTATCTAAATGCATGTATGTTCTTGCTTATCAGGAACCCCAAATCCAGATAATCCAACGTACAGACCACCGCCGAGAACAAAAGAAGTCACCATTCGGGGACAGACCATTGTGCTAAAATATTGCTTCTCCTGCAAAATATTTCGTCCACCGCGGGCATCACACTGTAGTCTATGTGACAACTGTGTCGGTAAGTAAAAAAAAATAACAAAGACTTTGCAAAGATAAAACAAGATGCATGAAGCAAGAGCCTGACATTAACATATTTTCTGATTCAGCTGTTTTGGGGTGTGTGTTGTTTTGATTTTGCTTTTTGTACTTGATGTTAATATCCATTTAGACAAAACATAGCGCATGTTTTTGTGACAAATCAATGTGCAATCTTAGCACGTGACACTTTCAATAAATCTGCATATATTGTTGCCCTTCATAGATGGCAAAAATTGTGGTGAAATCTGAAATGTCATACCGAAAGAAGTCTCCGTTGCCTTTATAGCAATTTTTCTGAGCTACCAAAGCATTAACTTGCAGGTGTCATACCGAAAATTCTGAGAAACAGGACGAAAAAATTTAAAAATGCAAAAAATTAATGTAAGACTTTGATGTTCGGAAATCAATAAGATGTTGTTCTGCTATGATAAGCCGAAGTTCCATCTACAGTACAAATTTATTAAAAAATTAATCACATTCCTTGAAGGGTGTTTCCAATTTTAGTTACCAAACTTTCAACATTGGATTTCTAAAACGAAATTCTGGAATCTCTGATTAATCCACAGTAACGGCCAACTGTCATGACAGAATGAAAAACACCCTCATTTGATGAAAATTATGAAAAGGGTGCACTAATGACTCCCATAATGCAACAGAAACAGCCACGACAGTGTGGAAAAACATAACGTTCGTTTTCCTCCCACAAATCTGCACACTATGGCACTGCAAAAGTCCATTCGTGAATATGTGCCTGTATTCCAAGACTAGTTGTGATCCCCTCTGTGGATGAGTTGACCCCTGACAGTGGGCCTTTAACGAATGTGGTAAATTATCCTTTCGGCTCACAGCAGTGCAGGCTGCAGCTGGCTTCCCGGTTCAGTACTATAGGGAATTTAAACTTGCCGGTGTTTTGTTGTGGTTTGAGATCACCTTCAAAGGGTCATCTTTAGCCATGACTCTACGTCCCTCAAATATGCAATTTGTCTTGCTTAGAGCAAGTTTCAGGAGTTCTTTTGAGTGAGTGTACAAATAAAGCAGATATCAAATTGCAAATTAGCATATTTTCTGTGGACAAGTTAATCTACGTACTGTACATGTTGTGCAATGTACATGTATCATAATCTGTGATGTGACACACATTTTATTTGTTTTGGAAATGAACTCTACATTATGACAA
Source organism: Eucidaris tribuloides (assembly GCA_001188425.1). Taxonomy (NCBI): domain Eukaryota; kingdom Metazoa; phylum Echinodermata; class Echinoidea; order Cidaroida; family Cidaridae; genus Eucidaris; species Eucidaris tribuloides. The sequence continues at coordinate 7,872 of JZLH01S0321609.1, read as the reverse complement.
GTCGACAAGAAATAAAGCATGTTTGAAGTAAGCTACATGTATATTGTGCCAACATTTTTTTTCTCTAAAATAAGCAAGTTTATTAAATTTCTTCCTTCGTGAAGTGATATTTGTTGGTGCTACGTGTACCTCCATGGTGATATCAACTTCTGTGCACTGATACTAATGACTACATGTAATTTTATGCCAAAATTAAATGATTTTATGACATGTATTTTTTGTTTACCGGAAAGTTGGCTTGTGGTTAGAAAATTCACTTTGTTTATTTTGCCTTCACAGAAAACTTTGATCATCACTGTCCATGGGTGGGAAACTGTGTGGGCAAGAGGAATTATCGCTATTTCTATCTCTTCTTAGTTTCAACGTGTGCTTTAGCCATCTATATATTTGCCTGTAATGTAACTACAATTGTACTAGGTAAGTAGTAAGTACACATACTGTATGTCAGCCTATCCTGTTCAAAAGCATTCAGACCATTGTTTGTTTATTAATATTTGTGGTTTGTTGTCGTTGTTTTGGTTTTCAGTGACCTTGTGTACATTATGTAACTTTTGGATTATATGATATACATGTGAGGCTGTAACCTCTGAAAATGATAGCACCACACGTGTATACAGTTACAGCTTTTAAAAAGTTTAAGAGGAATATTACATACAGTATCAACGGTATTGGTTTCAGTATATTTAAGGTACCGGTATTAGATACCTTAGCATTTGGATATCATAGGTCTTTCCCTCCTCCTCCTTCCCCTCCCCACCCCTTTGATTTGCATTTGATCGACTACATTAGGTACATGTAACATACTGTACAAGTCATACAGTATGTACTCACAATTTTGCACTCTTTTGATTGGAGTTTGCAGACGCTTGCCCAACATACATGTACTGCATGTATGTGCAGCAACAACAGACCTGTATGGATTCTTCAGATTTAAATTATTCATTCCAAACAGGTTATGAAGAATGGTTTGTAAATTGTTACTAACACTACATGTAAGCACTCTATAAAGAAAGAAAAACATTATAAATTTGAATGTAAGTAAAAAAAAGTCCATTTACCACCTGGATTGAATATTGAATAAAGTGAATTCATAGGTCAATAGAAACTCAGCTGGATCAGCAGTAGCAGTAGGTTCTCAAAAGAAGAAAATATGCGTATTTGCTTTCAATGTCTTTGTGTTTTTTGGTTATTCTATTCTTTTGGGAGAGAATGAAACTAATTTCTGCTTGGTTGGTTATGTTACAAAGAATATTTCTTGTCAATCAGGCAAATTGTCACATCCTTGAACAAGGTAATGGATTACACATACATGTCTTCAAAGCATAAGGTTTCAATTTCATGTTTACATGATCATGCAAGTGTTTGTGTAATATGTATTGTATTATAAACTTTGTTGCAACACAAGAATGTGTAAACACAGCTGTATATCATTACAATCTCTATTGACCTTAACTTGTAGTTCAGTGAACTCTCTTCTTCACAGTGATTATAAGTTTTATGTTGCTGGGTATCCATCTGTATTTGCTGTACAAGATTTAACCCACTGGAGACGATTTCATTTCTGTAATACCGTTCACACATTTTCCATAGATCCCAACACAAGATATCTCGTACTCAGTCTATAATGGGTTAAGAGCACATCCCAGGGGGGCCAGTGTCATTACAAGGTGTACACCATGCGCGTGTGAAAAAACGCGTAAAAAGGGTTGTTTTTCACGGTCGGGCGATGTACGCGCGTACATTGAAAAGGGTATCAAAATCGCCAAAATCGGGAAAAAAGGGTATACTTTTAACAGGATGTTACTTGAAAAGGGTATCTTTTCAGACTCGAATACTTGTTTAGGGTATGCTGAGATCGACAGGAAATTACTTGTTTAGGGTCTATTTGAAAGTCCATACACGCGCATGGTGTACACCTTGTAATGACACTGGCCCCCCTGGGGAGCACATACAATAAACTGTTGCTTTACCCAAACGAGCTGACAATATTGTGAAAGGCAAGTAGGCAACAAGAACTGTATATGCCATGTATTTCGCGTCCATACATTTTCATGATTTTGCTTCAAGACGGGGAATTCGCAAGAGTTTTTTTTCATGATTTTCTTGTATTTGCATTCACTTTGTACAGAAGCATCCGAAAGTTAAAATTTTTGCGTTCAGTAAGTCGCGAAACTTGCAAAAATAAAACCACCGTGAAATATTCAGCGTATACAGTAATCAGGGGAGTGTTTGGGGGTAAGTGTCAGTCACTAGTCATTGAGGTTGGAGGAAACGTTTCTGTACACATACTTCTATGTAAGTTCTTACCTTAGAGTTAGAGGTACATGTAGGGCCTGTACCCTTTAGAAGAGCATCATTAACAAAAAATAATATCCACCCACTACCGCCAGGTGTTCTGACATTTTAGTAAAACTTGTTTAAAGCCCAAGTTTAGTTTTGGGGATTTTTTTTATTTGAAAGCTTTATGCCCAAAGG
>JZLH01S0321543.1:0-11457 GCA_001188425.1 Eucidaris tribuloides | reverse complement strand
AGTAGATTAGTACCAGTAGTAGTTGTAGCAATACATTGTAGGCTATGTTTCATTACATGTTATTATAAAAATTATTTTTATTATTATTATTTTTGTTTTGAAGATCACCGAAATTCGCAGGAACAGGGAAAAGCAAAGGACCAGATTAAATCGGGAACTCGATCCTCAAACCGAGACGGCGCTCTCCCGATTTTTGACCGAAAATCTCCGACAATCGACGATCTACGACGACTTCACGTTGTGCTCGAAGATCCGAAAGACTTATCCGAAAGTGACGTCGCAAAAATCGCCATCCACAGAGATGGGATTCGTGTCCGAGATGTGATCACGTGACGAGAACTTTTCATCCGTATCGTTTTGGTGGCGCCTCCATACTTACAATTTCTACTACCTCCGCATGGCACGTGGGATATTATGGGACTATGAATGTTGTCGTCTGGCAAATTTGTAGGTGATAATTGCTACTGACACTAATTACTGCATTGATTATGTGACTTATGAAAAGATGGTCTTATTTTATGTGTTTACAATGTTTTGTGCTTCTGGCAATCAATTTTGTTTTATTTTGTCTTTTTTAATGGCTCTTTAATGATAATTCTTTTTCTTTCACCCTTGTTTTACAGGGTAAAAATACTGCTGTTAGAACTATGTGTATCGTGAAAGGGCGTAAATCTCTTCCAAGGATTCGGGAGGACAATAAGGTGCGGAGATTTGTCACAGAAATGGTTGCAAAATTTTGAAAGCTATTTAAAAGCATTTTTACATGTTTAAAGAGATTTTTTATGTAGAATAAAAGTCGTCGTACATATCAATTTAAACGAAATCATTTTAAAATCATTTTTTCTTGAAAAGTCAGAGAATTTTTACACCCCAACCCCCTCCCTTCATGTACATGTACCCCACGTCGCCCGGATTTACACCCGTAATATCATAATGAACAATAGTCACATACTTGATTTATCTGCCAGATGAATTGTAGACCTGCAAGAAATTAAGCAACAAAAGCACATGTTGGGAAATGACTGTTCCCAAGCAAAACTGGAAAATATTAATTTGATTAGTAAAGCCTACACGAATCTTCTTATCTTCGGCATCGAAGACAGCATCACAATTTTATGATTGGTTCGGATTCAATGGTTCTAGCATTTATCAGATGTCCCACAACCACACAAAAAGGCATATTTTTCAACGAAAATAACTATAATCCATAATGGAAAACGGTTAGTGGCGTAGCAGTAATACATATGCTGCCAGTAAATTTTGAACGTTCATCGGAGAATACATATATTTGTATCAATGTTTATCTTTCACTGAATCTATTTTAGGATGGAATTATAATTGACTTTTTTGCAAGAACAAAACGTTTTCATTTATCCTATTTGTTGACTTTCATGTATGCACACACATTAAAACACACACACACACAACACACAACACACACCACACACCACACACACACACAACACACACACATACACATCACAGCCCTTATCCAAGCTAATGTGACTATTATGTAAAACAAAAATGCGGAATAAAATGATTTGCCAATAATATTGCTTTTATCCCCTACCCTGTCTTCTTATAAGTTATACAAAATTTTATAGAAATTGTATAAGGTAAAAATATTAAAGACGTATTTCTTATTCAGCGTTGTATGTAGAACTTTACTGGTGGCAATCTTAAATGCTTTAGATGAAATAACATTCATATAACATTCTGACAAATACAATGCGATAATTCCTCAGATTCTACATAAACAGAAGGTAAAAAACTTTTGCAAGCATTTATAGCATAATTTGTGAAATTGCCAGATATATCTAGTATTTCCCAGAAACATGAAGCTATTTTCTTGCCCAAACCCCAACACCTCCCCCCCCAAAAAAAATTAAAAGCAAACAAACATCAGAAATCTAACAAAGACAAAAAAAAACATATCTCGTGATAAGGTGTTAAGGAGTAGTTAGAGTGTGCCTATCCAACATAAGTATTTGTACAGGGAAGCTGAGACATATTGATGTATAATATCTGTGATTCGTAAAGACAAAAGTAATAAACAACAGCATGTGCAGAGCATGTGTTTAGGAAAAATACAAGTATGGAATGCTTTATTATCGGTACAAATTAATACACTGATTATTAGAATATAAACATGGAATTTTAACGTGTAATTTACATTGTGCCCGTACAATGATTTTCGAATTGTTATTTCATTTTGGTAATTTTGCAGTTCAGGTAGACAAAAACAATAAGGCACCTGATTTTCAGAGCTACACATTATTCTGAGCTACGAAGACAATCTTAAAGTACAAAGAAACTTACATAGCCCCTTATCCTGAGTGCAAGACGATAACAGCAAATAACACTACACACCTATATGTAACACACGTACGCACAAAATCCACTAGCGCCTCAAGGTGATTAAATTGGCAGTTATTCTTAAAGTCGGGAAGTTTTCACCCTAACGTCAAGTTTGTTTCAATTAACAGCAGAAAGCGAGAAAATGAGAAACACCTATCAATGAATGGTTGGCGAAAATCCATCAAAGCAATAACAGAGCTGATGAATGTTTAAAGTTTGATTATATTTTGTGACTTCACATGCAAGCATGCTCCCCACGTGTCATGTAATATAAATTCAATAAATTGCCCTTTTCCAGAAAATTGAAAATGATTTTACCTGTGCATGAGAAAATATTATTTCATACATTCTTTTTATAGAAAAAAAGCATTCAATTTAGTACGAACCATTTAAAAAATGACAATTTATGGAATTTATATTCCATTGACATATGTGGAAGCTGCTTTGCCATGTGACAGCACAAAATCTGAAACTTTTCAAACTTCATAACTCTGTTATTCTTTTGGTGGATTTTTTGCCCAAACCTTCATAATATGCCCTCCTCTATTCTTCTGAATTTATTGAAACCACTTGATGTCATGCCTGGAACTTCCCTTTATCAACACGAACCTCTTTCGATAAGGACTACCTGTATGACATATATTACATATATTATAACAATAAATATACAATACATAAACACTCCCAACATCACAAATGACAGGATGCAGTCAAGGACCAGACTTCAGAGATCAAGACGAGACAAGAGTGAGCGTTCCATTTGTTTTACAATTTAGGTTTGGGGTCTCAGATTGAGGGCTGGGGGTCTTGCATTAACCCTAATATACCCCGGTATTGCGGGGGGGCAGGGGCCTAATGCGCAAACGCCCCCCCCCCTCGACAAATTTCTTTGATTATTCCGCTGCGCCCGAAATTTTTTGGACTGCGCCGTTCGCTGGCTTTTACCTGTCAAAGTCCTCGCGCATTCATTTTGCAGACCACATTTTTGCAAAAATCGACGTACACACTACGACCTCTGCCGCAACTTTTCATACTGCACGTCACGCTCAAAAATGCTCAAAAATGTGATTTTGTGTACAAATCAATGCAATATTGTGTTTTCAGCCAAAAATCATTAAATGTATTGATTATTTTTACTTTTTACTGGTTGAAATAGATTAATTTTATGCTGTTTAGGCACGCAAAAGTGTCCCCTACAAAGTTCATTGAAAAAACAATAAAAAAAACAAAAGGTCAAAAAAACAAGGCAAATACATAAGAAATTCACAAAACAATAAATAATAAGAATTAATTCTTGATTTGGCAATTTTTTGTTATAGTAATTGTTTAGAAATGTCAGAAAAAATGTATTTTCACAAAACTTACCCATTCTACAAGCTCTTTTAAGTGAGAGTTTATAGACAAAAATAGATTTTATTCATAAATTTGCCATAATTAATTATTTAAAAATATAAAATACTATTTTTTGAAAATCTGATAATACAGTCTTGTAGATTACATCGAGCTCAATGCACATGCAAATTTTCGTGGCGATTACGCGATCTGAGGCTGAGATCTGAAGGGGGGGCCGGGGATGACAAGACCGGAGATAGCCTGTATCTATTAGGGTTAAAACACTGCTGGTTGATTAAATAGTTAAAACTATTATTTTTATTTTCATTTTTAAAGATAGATACATAGATTAAAGGCTGTGTTTAGCTTTGGTAATTGGTGAAAATGAAGTTTTCTCCATTGTGTTTTTAGATAGACAAAATCATCTATTGATCCCCTTAATATCACATGCCGGAAACGTTTCCATTAGAAACTTTTAATTGTTGAATAATATAATCGGGAGCCCCTAACTTTTCTGAACACAGTCAGTAATATCTGCTCACCGATAATTTAAAAATCACAATATTTTAAGGTGAAATGAGATGCACTACTGACAAAATCTCCACTGAAAGACAGATGGACATATTACAAACAGATCGAGGTCACAGTGCCCTACTTTTACTATGCAACACAATACCTTCTATACAAGTACTCGGTCTGAAATAATATTAGATCAGATTTTTTTTCTTCCGTAACATTTCAGAAGCGAACTGATTAACTGAAATAGCAAAACGAAACTGACATAGTAATAAAGGAGTTGTGAAGACTGGAAATAAAGTCATCTGTTTTCCTATTTTTTTATGTTTACAATGATGGGAGACCCATTTAGAGATGAGGAGTTGGATTGATGATTAGTACCTTGGTACTTTACAGGATTCTTTAAGAGTGTGGTTTTTTTGACAAGCATCTTCAAACAATTGGGATTTAAATGGCACTTGAGAAACCCTTCAAACACTTGCATATAAATAGGAAACATTTACGTGTAACTGTTTTTTAATCACAAGCTAATGTTACAAGTGATAAGAGAGGAAAGTGGGTCATGTTTCTTTTTTTTCTTGCTGTGTCAAAACAGTAACAACAACAGATTCACAGGCCTCTCTGCTGGTCATTAAAGAATCCATAAAATAAGTTTCATAGTGAAGCAATAAATCAACAGTTCACACGAGTGTTGGCTCTCCACCCTTCCCCCTGTTAAAAAAAGGGTGTCATTTTGCATGCCTGAACTTGTAAACGTGTAAATACATTGGTATATAGAAGGACAAACCATCCAAGAACGTTTAGCAAGTATAGAGGCTAGAAACTCAATTTTGGTAGAATTGCAGTGACTGTTAGAACATGATTTGAATGATTATCTCCGAGAGACAAATATTCCTAGGACAAAGCATATACTACATTGCCAATGATTTTTTTGTATGTTTTTCATATTGTAGGTAATTGCTAATATTCAGCTTTCACAGACATATTATTCATAAATAGCCTAAGGGCATGAGTGATGTTTTGCTGTGCTGTGGGAGGGATGCAAATATGATTCCCTGCCTTTTCTTGGGATATGAAAATGGGTCCTCCAGTTTAAAAGATGAGATGGAAAGCACATACATTGTGAACTTTTTTTTCATGAAACACATCAATGATAATATCAATCTAAGTCTCATACATTCTAAAATACAAATTAGTTGTATGTTTACATGCTGTATCTTTTTGTTCAAATACCTCATCAAAGTAAATTAAAATTACACCAATATTGCACTATGCACCAATTAATTTCCGATAATACATGTAGCACTACGGCTCCTCAATTTCTTGTATTATGGAAGCTGCGATTCTATAATACATGTAGTACTGTAACCACTCAATTACTGGAAGTTATGGTTCTTTGACTAGTTATACCTCATAATTTGTAACATTACCATACGTAAGGACCAATTTAACCCTCTCAGTAACATTGCAAAACAAGGTCGATAGGTTTTGCATGTGATATCCTGAGTGTGATATTGAAAGGGTTAAAATCTATTTCCTTAAAGGGAGAAGGAACCAGCAACTAACAGGTATAAGTTAAGAAAAAAATTGAGTTCTTGCCAACCAATCAGATCGCACGTGCACTGGTCTGGAGCTAACCATGCGTGACCGATGCATGCCATCCGACGTGTGTTAGTCGCGCCGTGGTAATGTAGGCACTGTTTGAACCAATAAGCTCCTCCCCCTATAGCTGTTTCTGCAAGTTTTATCCCGGGATAAAACTTGCAAAGACGTAAAATAAACACAAACTAGAGGCACTCGGCGGGGAGGGGACCCTTCGAGCACATGTATCCCCCGAACCCGTCCCTTCACCCCCATTTGGATAAATTAGAAATATGACATGGTATCCTATAAAAGTCGTAACAATGACGGCGCTTTCACTGAAAACTATTGTTACACAAAATGGCACCCCCCCCCATAAACCTCCAAAGCAAGTTTGAATAAAATCGGACAAGAAATGTGGCCGATAGATCATATACAAGTAATGTGACATGGCACCCAAGTCGGAACACTGAGGGCGCTGTCACCGAACACTAATGTGGCCTACATGCAGAATGACCATCCATACACCTATACAGCAAGTTTGAATAAAATCTTTTGGGTACCAACAAAGTAATTGAAAAAATAAGCATTTTTGCAAATTTAGACCTATCAGGTTGACCTTTGACCCTGTACAAGGCAGAACATTGGGGGCAGCATCACCAAAAGTTATAGGTGTCTAGAGTTGACCATGATACACTTACACACCAAATTTTAAAAAAAAAATCTTTTGAGAACTGCGGACAGTACAGTGCACACAAGCAGACCCTGAAAAATGTACCTTTTTGAGTACAAAGACGGACCAAGCGAGGGCGCCACCACCAAAAACAATAGACATCTTCACTTTACCATAATACACCTTCATACCAAATTTGAAGATGATCCGAGAAGAACTGCAGCCAGTAGAGCGCTCACAAGAAAATCTATATAAATGTCGGAACAATGATGGCGCTATCACTGAAAACTATTGTTACGCAGAATGACAGCCCCTCCCCCCCCCCTCAATAAACCTCCAAAGCAAGTTTGAATAAAATCGGACAAGAAATGTGGCCGATAGATCATATACAAATAATGTGACATGGCACCCAAGTCGGAACACTGAGGGCGCCATCACTGAACACTAATGTGGCCTACATGTAGAATGACCACCCATACACCTATACAGCAAGTTTGAATAAAATCTTTTGGGTAACAACAAAGTAATTGAAAAATAAGCATTTTTGCAAATTTAGACTATCAGGTTGACCTTTGACCCTGTAAAAGGCGGAACATTGGGGGCAGCATCACCAATTAACTTATAACAATTAACAATTAACTTATTTACAGGTCCTTGCTGAGAGTGAGTATCACACAGTACCCCTTATTTAGGCTGTATTTATCACCATGTACCATAATTCTCACAAAACTCACAATGTCATTTTTATTCTTTACTTATGCCTGTTAGTTGCTGGCTCCTTCTCCCTTTAATACTGTAGGCCTGTAAACTGTGACATTGGATACAAAGGTTCATTCCCTCCCTGTATCAGTAATTTTTTTCAGAAAGGGAATTAATTCTAAAACTAGAGCAATTCAGCTGAGCGCAGCCGATGGGGTATGCCTCTGCACCCCCGTGCAATTCCAAACTTGAAATGTTCGGGGCATCGTGACCTTTGACCATTCAACTCTGAAATCTCATCAATGCCCCCTAATACATACTTCACCCAAGTTACATCAATATCCGACAAGTCGTTCTCAAGTTATCTTGGTAAAGACATTAAGTATGGGGCCTTGTGACCTTGACCTTTGAACCCCCAAATATGATTAGTTCATTGGTGCCTTATAACACTTACTTCACCCAAGTTACATCAATATCCGATAAGCCGTTCTCATGTTATCATGGTAAAGACACTAAGTATGAAGCCTTGTGACCTCTGACCTTTGACCTTTTAACCCTGAAATCTGATCAGCTCATTGGTGCCGTACAATACATCCTTCACCCAAGTTACATCAAAATTGGACCAGTCATTCTTAAGTTATCGTGGTAACGAGCCCAAATGAGACATATTTTAGGCCCGGTGACCTTTGACCTTTGACCTTTCAGGTCCAAAATCTAATCAGTTCATTGTTGCCACATAGTACATACTTGGTCCTAGTTACATCAAAATCTGATCAGCGGTTCTTAAGTTATCGCGGTAACGAGAACCGGTAACGGACGGACGCACGCACGCACGGACAACCCGAAAACATAATGCGTCCGGCAACTTCGTTGCGGAGGCATAAAAAATAAGAGTGTCGCTGGGGCGAGCACATAATACGCCCAGCTGTAACGCGGAAAATGAAAACATGTCACTGTGACCTTGACCTTTGACCTTTTGACCCCAAAATCAATAGGCTTCCTGGGATCCATGCTAGTATCATACACACCACATTATATGAGCCTGGGTTAAGTTAAACTGAAGTTATCGTGTTTACAAGGACTTCACAAAGGTAAGATGAAAACATGTCACTGTGACCTTGACCTTTCGACCTCAAAATCAATAGGCTTCCTGGGATCCATGCTAGTAATATACACACCAAATTATATGAGCCTGGGTTAAGTTAAACTGAAGGGAAGTCAATTTGAAATCCCTCCCCGCCCTCCCCAAAAATGATCTGATTTCTAAATAGTCTGATTGTCAAACTTTCTGCATGAACATCAAGGCAGATGAACAGAGTATCATTCCATAACCTTTATAGTACAAAATGATGCAGATTTTTCAGATTTTTCTTCAAATTCCATAAAAATGAGAAGGATAAAGGCCAAGTATTGTTTTGCATATTTATTGTGTACATGAAAAATTTTCAATTCACATTTTAATTCCACAAATTCTAAAATATAAATTGCCTGTAGATGAATGGACAGGCAGTGCTCAAGTGCCATTGGTGCAAACTCAATAGTTTGTCATATTTTGTACATTAAAGCAGCAAAATGTAAATTTTTGTACAAGTTTGAGTCAAAATATGACCACAAATATCATATGCCCTCATAACTAATGGCATAAAATTCACAAACTTTATCTTGAAGATGAGTTAGAATTCAAAGTCACAATCATGAAAAGGTGTGGTACGACCTGTTATGGTCATGAGAAGTTTGAAGATTAACCCTTTACTTGACAAGTGCATGTTTACATGCGTACGTTGCATTGAAATTGTATTGTTATCATGCCTTGGTGCGCTGCCAATGTCATGTTTTCATGCAAATCAGCATCTATTATAGTGAAGTCTTCAAATAAACCTGGCACAGGGGGGATTACGGGCTGGCTTAATAAGGATTAGCACAGTGGCACTGAGGCCTCTGGGTGGGGACACATTAACAGTTAAATCACTGGGCAGATGGGTCTTACCCGCCCCTTCGACCCCCCCCCCCCCCACCCTCCACCCCGGTGGATACTGCACACATTCATCGAGACATTACAATTTCCGTCAGAGAGGGCGCTGATACATTCTTCTTGATCTTCCTCAGCCCAAGATGGTCTGTGTCTTCAATGGAAGCCTCAATCAGACGGTGACGGTGCAGTTTCCTCTTCCACTGCATGGCCAGGGCTGTGGCCTCTTGTTCCTCAGGGTCATGGCTGGGGTCGTTGGTCTGGATTGACTGCAAGCCCTTCAAAAAACAAAACAACCAAACAACAATTAATTAAAACACAAAGGAACAGAAACATTATCTATCTCTTCAATTATCACACACATTTGTTCTTGATTTGCACATCCCAAATATAGTTTATCAAGCAAGTACTACATTAAAATCATTCATATTGTTGAAAATCACATTCATCTTTACCACTCAAAAACATTATAGCTAAAACAATGAAGTTTTGTTAAAATAAGGCCTGTATAAATACAAACTGATAGTGGCATCAGTGCTTGACTGGTTTGAAAATTCAAACATTTATGCCAGTCTGACTGCCATACCCGATTCATGTATCATCTAGTCAATACATGGTGATCAAAGATTACCAGGTCAGAAACCAACACCAGTGAATGTGGCCCAGTGCTAAGCACTTTATCCTTTACAGAGGCAGGTGTGGACTCAACCAATTTAGCTGGAGTCAAGACTACCATAACAAATCATACTTGGGCAAACAGCTATATTAAATCATTTCTGATTGATATGTCAAATACTATAGGATGTATGAAACAAATTTATACTGCATTTTGATTTTCCTTTCATAATCTGGACTAAACTGAGCAAAAAATTGTTGAAATAGTTGGGGTATGCAAATCAACAACACAGTCTCTTATACAAAGCATTTTGCTTCCACTGCATTCCTCACACAAATGTCCCTAACTCCAACATTCTACCATATCTACCACCAATCAATACAATAATCAATATCATTTACAGATGCATATATAACTTGTACCACTGTCTTTGTTTATGAAGAATTAACAGATTTAACTTGACTTTTTGAACTTTGCTTGAATCACAGAATCAGAGAATAATTTCTTACTTAATGCGAGTAAATAACACACCACATGACATGTATGTGCAAATAAACCAATTCAGTTTCAACTATTGACACATACATTTCTCTGCTTGGCAATATCAGCAAAGGGTAGGCTTCGGTCATGTTTGTTCTCTACATTGTATCAATGTACAAGGTATGATTCAGAACCATTGTGGAAATAACATGAAAACACCTGTCAGTACAACTTGACACAAAATTATCCCCCAAGGGCCTTAAGGTCAAACAAAAGGCCTTGTTAGTGGTAGTTTAAACATTTGGTGCAAAAAAGGTCTTTTTTGAGTAAGCAGCAACACATGGATTGAATGAGAACAGTTATAACTGTACATATTTACTTTGTCTTTATTGAATTGAATTCCTAACTGATGATGTCATATATTGTATTTGACTAAGGCAACTTTTAGGGCAATGTGTAGATACCACCTTTTTGCATTCAAACATGAGACATCAAATTTCAGGCAAATCTTTTGAGAGAAAAGTGACAAGTTAAAAATATGTTGCACACTAGAGTACAATGAAGCCACTAATACTGCAGTAACCATAGTAACAAGGTAAACAAAGTACTTGTTTATTTTTTAATTGAGAAGAGGCATAAGGACTGAGTGGGTGGCAATTTTGATCCCAAAAATGTAAGCAAATTGTTTTATTTTCCTGTTAAACGAGGACAACACAAAGTGTAGCATCCCCTCGGCAAGCACAAATAGCAAATATACACATATCTATTAAAGACAGAGTACGGGATTTGCACGCCAGAAAGCCTTAGGTATAATACATAGTTTGGGTGAAAATCTGGACATTTAAAGTTCAAAATTTACAGTGACATTAACATGCATGGGCCGTTCCTTTAGTTCCAAAATAGTGCGATCAGCCGTTAGCCGAAGGTCGTGCAGAGTTTAGCCGTTTAACCAATCAGTGTGCTCCGCTGGTCATGCAAACATACACATAACCCTGATTCTTAATTTGAGCAAAATTTATAATCGCAGAAAGAACAATATTCTGGTAACATATTGTTATTAGTTTTTCTCATAAAACAACAAATTCATGACGAAAGGATCTCAAACTTTCAACACACCATTTGTAAGTACTAAACTACTGTTTGGTATTGATCATGAAGGGGAAGTAATGGACTTGCAAATCCCAAACTCAATCTTTAAACTGCGAACTTTGCCCTTTGGCCTACATACTCAAA
>JZLH01S0321509.1:21163-39779 GCA_001188425.1 Eucidaris tribuloides | reverse complement strand
CTGGGGGTAAGTGATTGCCTAGAATTTGAAAAATGCAAAAGAAAAACAATAGCTGTTTAGTGTACGTTCTATGGTAGGAATTGTTTTCTCGCGAGAAAACAAATTCAAATTTGAATCTAACGGTCATTGTAATTCCACTAAAACTGAGTTTTTAGCTCCTATATTTGGCTAAAGGTTCCCATGTGGCATTTTCTTCTAAATGACATTGCATTTACACAATGTTAATTTTTAGGCATGCAAAAGAGATCCCCTGCATTTAACGTCGTATACAAGAACATTAAAGCCGCAGTTTTACATTGACCACAGTTTAAAATATCTGTGCTTCACAATGTTCCATGCTCTAAGTGTCTTTGATAAGGTCTGAAAATTAAGCCCTGAAAAAATGTACATCAAAGTGATCATTTAGTGCTTGAACAGTGAAAATCCAGTTTGACCTTCTCCTGACTTTGTCTATTTCCTCTCAAAAACTACTGCGTTACAGATCTAACTAATTTATACTCGGGAGGAGTACTAATTGTTTATCCATGAATACCATGCCAGTGGAACCACAACATTCCAAACCTTTGTATGGTAGGATATTTATTTATCCATTTAATCACTATTATGTAGCTCACACATCAAAGTTTGACATTTTTTTTTATGATTGAAATTCCACAATGTTAGCCTTTATCTTTAAACATCGGTGTGCAATCAATCGGTGTCAATAATCTTATCATACATTTTCTAAGCAAATCTTTGCTATCATTTTCTAAACATTAATGCTATTTGTTTGATACACGCTTTTTACAATGTAGTCGTGAAATACAGACACTTGTTCATAATTTATAATTAAATTGATATTTAGATTAAATTCTACTCTCTCAACCGGCGACTCATATACATTTCATATACATGATAATATGCATTAATTTATTCAATCATTTATTAACAGCGTAGCGTAGTTATAAACAACATGCAGATAAAATGTAATATAATGGTTAACATACAAATACTATATCTTGTGTGTATCATTTATTTATCCAAAGTACATAATTTTCCGTAAAAGTATAATGGGTTATTACAAAACACTTTGTATTGTATAGTAATTTATTTAGTGATGCAATTTTAATTAATTAATTTAATCGTTTATTAACAGCATAGCGTATTTATAAACAAGATGCAGATAAAATGTATATAATGGTTAACATACAAATACTTTATCTTGTGTGTATCATTTATTTATCCAATGTACATAATTTTACGTAAAAGTATAATGGGTTATTACAAGACACTTTGTCTTGTGTAGTAATTTTTCAATGATGCAATTTTAATTAATTTATTTAATCATTTATTAATAGCGTAGCGTATTAATTATAAACAAGACGCAGATAAAATGTATATAATGGTTAACATACAAATACTTTATCTTGTGTGTATCATTTATTTATCCAATGCACATAATTGCACGTAAAAGTATAATGGGTTAATACAAAACACTTTGTCTTGTGTAGTAATTTATTCAATGAAGCAAGTTTAATTATAATTCACTCTATAAAAAAGTTGTTCTTCTTTTATGAGAGTTTTGCTTTGCAATGAATTATTTGTGTATGAATTGAATAAAGTTATTGTGATGTCAAAGGATCTTCATTTCCTGTGGATCAATCCAGTGTTAAATTGTACGTGTGCTTTTGTGATAATTTATGTTTATTTCACATAATTCAACCACCAAACAATAAAGGATATGACTACTGCAAAAGTTTTGGTTTTGGTCCAAAAAAAATAACTAGTACTTCTAATTCAAATAGGCCTACCATACTTCAGCAACCCTTTTCAACTGCAAACGTACATTATAGAAAATGATAGATACATGCTCATCCGTTTAATTTACTTTGTGAGGTCATTGACTTAGTTATAAGTCCTGCACAAACATGATGCTATGTTGAAAAGGGTTGCAATAATATATGCATACATTATTCTGTAACTTTCTTTTATCCGCTAGGATCACCCGTACAATCCATCTTCGTTTAACTTAGACACTTTATAATATTGGGAAGACCCATTAAAAAAATTGTCAAACTTTGCTATCTGGCATATCGGACAGTGTTTGAATGGACAAATAAACACCCTGGAACACAAAAGTTCAGACACATATGCTCTCACTTGTAAACTGTACAGATAAAAATTGGCACATGAATTATTCTCGGCCGATGAAAATTCTGCAACACAGCAGTCTATGGGAGAAAACGGGAGTGGTCTGTCAAAGATTTTTTTAAAGCTCTTTATGATCATTTTGAACTGTAATTTTTTTCAGGGCTTCATTTCTAGACCTTATCAAAGACACTAGTAGCATGGGGAATCATGTAGCTCACATTTTTTTCTAAATGGAAATATTGTTATACGATGCCTTTAATCTGCATATTTAATCTGAACATCATCTAAATTATGATCATTTGCCACCAGAAAAAAATACGGTCACGTTACTGTTAGCGCATTTTGTGATGACAAAACTAATACCTGCAAGACAAAGACTGGCGTGTCATGAAAGGATGCCAATCCCTCGTCTCAAGATCAAGTTCAATTGCACAGCAATAGAACAAGTCAACAGGTTTGTATATCTTGGCAAGACAGTCACATAGGATGGAAAATCTGACACTGAAATATATATCATCTTTATTCGCACATATTTTACATACATTAAACGTTGAATGGAGAAGGAAAAACAAATACATTTGAAAATATTCACAGACAGAAAAAAAATCACGTAACCATAAAAATGCACATCTGATGATGAGGGCAATAAGGCGCGTGCCCTTGCCCGCCAATAGCCATGAGGGCGCTATTGTTGAATAATTGCAGGTATTTTAGCACATTCCAAGTGAATATGACTTTGTGCAATTCAAATTGAAGGTAAAATGAAATGAGATGAAGTGAGACAGATGATTGAGATTGCGAGAACATATGTTTCTGAAAATGCAAGATCATGTACTGGAAAGATTGATTGATTGATTGATTGATTGATTGATTGATTGATTGATTGATTGATTGATTGATTTTATTTCATTTTGATCGTAAATATAAACAAGTGCAAGGTACAGATACACAAAATTAAATACAAACATAAAATAATAGGTGTTAAAAATAAAATTGGTTAATTTTGATATGTAATAACACAAGAACTATACCAGATAATACTGGCATGAGTATGAGTTATAGCTGAAGAGCAAATTTTTTTGTTGGAGGTGGTTTCAATACGATTTCAATAATCAGTTCTATGTAATTCATGCTTATTTAAAATGTTACAGTACAAATTTTTCTCAATATCTAGTCCCCTGTACAAAATTGAGACTGCACAGAAATCAAATGGTGTGTGTGTGAGAGTGTGTGTCTATTCCCCACACAACAGCATTCAAGCAATGGACAATGGCTGGAATAGCACACGTTGGAAACTTTGGTATGCCAGTTTCATTACGTCCAGGTTAGATAAATGCTTTGTTAATATTCACTACCCTCCCTACTCAAAAGTATTGCAACATACACTATAACGCATGCATTTTACGTTGAAGGGGTCTCTCTAAAATGGTGTCCTAATTACGTTATGATTGGAAAATAACAAATTATTTGAAAAGACATCAATGAATATTCCTTCTCGTTTCTTCTCCAAGGCGGAGAGATTACAAAATTCAGGTGCGCCCAAGACAGAGGGGCTAGAACATAAAATGTTTCATCTTTCGCCTCCCGGTAGGGGTGGGGTATTAATTTACACTAGCATAGTAATTTGGTTTCATATCACCTATGAAACGGTTTTAATGGTTTGGAAAGACTTCCAGCAAACAAAAAATGTCAATATGTTCCTCTGAAGGGGTCTCAGAAAGAAGACCACGCCCCTCGAAGACGAAAGTGACCTCCTATCTTCAAAAGACAGTAGCAAGGAGCAAACGCCCCATATTTAAAAAAAAAGATCTCTTCAAGTTATAATTTCGTATTCTTTCTCAATTCTAAAGGCGGTTTATTATTGTAAACATCTTAAATTTACTGTCATGAGACTTCTCAGTACATTGGATATAATGATGCCAAGAGAAAGCCATCATCTTTAATCAGTAGCCTTATCCCCTTTGTCACTGCCTTATGAAGATATGAGGTCACTTTCGTCTTCGAGGGGTGTGGTCTTCTTTCTGAGACCACTTCAGAGGAACATACTGACATTTTTTTGTTTGCTGGAAGTCTTTGCAAACCATTAAAACCGTTTCATTGGTAATATGAAACCAAATTACTATGCTAGTGTGAATTAATACCCCACCCCTATAGGGAGGCGAAAAAAAATCAAAATTTTGTGTTCCAGCCCGTCTGTCGTTAACGCACCTGCATTTGATAATCGCTCCGCCTTGGAGAAGAAACGAGAAAGAATATTCATTAACGTCTTTTCAAATAATTTGTTATTTTCCAATCATAAACGTAATTAGGGCATCATTTTAGAAAGACCCCTTCAACGTAAAACGTATTCGTTATAGTGTATGTTGCAATACTTTTGAGTAGGGAGGGTAGTAGCCTAGCGACTGCTAGACTATTCACTATCCACAGCCATTGTCTGTTGCTATTGTGCGTGGACAAGGCACACACTCTCACACACACCATTTGATTTCTGTACAGTCTCAATTTTTGTACAGGGGGTTGGATTTTGAGCAAAATCTGAACTCTAACTTTTTAAATAAGTATTAAATACATGAAACTGATTATTGATATCGTATTGAAACCACCTCCAACAAAAATGGTCACTATTCAGCTATAACTCAAACTCATGCCAGTATTATCTGGTTTACATTTTTAGTGTTATTACATATCAAAATTTTATTTTTAACACCTAGTACATGTAAGCCATTTACACGTAATTACAACAAAATAATTGAATTTTGACGAAAACAAGGCATATATACAAGATTGACCTTGATCTCAGATGCAGAATCTGGAAATGTCGTACGAAGCTGAATTCTGGACTCCATGCAAGGAAACGAAACGTAAATGAGAATCATTTGAAATGTAGTGCCATTTTGTGGACTTGGAATGTATTTATATATGAATTATATGCCAAAAAATATGTAACAAAGTGTTTGCGGAGATCTCAGAAGCCATTTACATATCAAGGTCCCGTCTCATAAAACTTTACGATCAATCGCGAGCCCGGATCGCGAGTCCTGAAATTGATCGTAATCCCCTCAAATGAATCGTAATGTTTATTATTGTTACAATCAACTGAAAGTTTCTCCGACTTACAATCGATATTTGTAATTGATTGTAAACCGCGTCCGTGCGAGACGATGCATTGGTATGTACACCGAAAGGGGATTTTTGTTGCTTTCTCCTTTTCAACGCCATCAACTAGCCGTCTCGCAAACTAGTACACTTATTATATACTGGCGGAGGTGGCAGGGGAGGGGCATACTTTGCAAGTTATCAAACTACGTTTTGGCCGTAAAGTTTTACATGATTAAAGTCTTAGCACGTAACCCAACTCAAACGAAATATTGTCATATCTAGAACATTTCTACTGCCCGAATCTTGAGGATAGCAGCGTCGTTTTAATTAAATATTGAGATCCGGATCAAGCGTTTATCATTACACTTTCGCGTTGTGTACTGTTCCTGTCTCTCGCGGAGAGAAGGAATATAAAACAATGGCTTATGGTAACAGCTCCTTTTACTTCATGATCGTGTGCTGTGTGTATTTACTCACCCAGCGTACTGCACGAGGTGCCAATGTTTTATTTTCATCATTTTATGGAGAAGGAAGTCACTTCATGGCAGCGGCAGGGGTCGGTGAAGGCCTCGTTAGGCGGGGCCACAATGTGACTTTTCTTATTAGCAACGCGTACGAGCATCGAGCCAGCGACCCGACGTACTCCAACTTTACGTTCGAAATCTTCAAACATCCAGTACCGGTCGAGGACGTAGTGGAGCTATTTCACTCATTCACTAACATTCTCTTTGATGATACTACAGCTGAGTTTTATAGAATAAAGAAACTATTATCACAACGAGCAGTAAGTGACTGTGAAGTGGTTTTAAGAGACGGTGGCTTGATGAAACGGTTGGAAAAAATGGACGCAATAGTAATAGATTTTGTCTGGCCTTGTGCACTTTTGATTAGAGCACTTCATGAAAAGAACGCGACTTCGGCGAGAAATGCATCCCTTGTTTCGCTGTCACCGACCACACCCTTTGGATGGTTACTTCGACGGGCTGGGTCGCCATTTAATTATGCGTGCGAACCAGAAATTTGCACAGGATTTTCGAGTGAAATGAATCTCATCGAACGAACGCTCAACGTAGTGCTGGCACTTTATCTATACTTCGCATATCCGATACTACCGTGGTCTCAGCTGTACGATAATGCCGGACTGAACAGCAATTATGATTTGATCAAAGCCTTCCAAGACTTTAATTTATATTTACTGAACGTAGATTTTTCGTCGGATTTCGCCTATGCATTGACGCCCAACGTCATCACGGTCGGGGGGCTAACAGCAAAACCTGCTACCAGTTTAAGTGAGGTAGGCTATTGTTCAAGAATACATGCATAATATTTTGTGCCTTGTTGCTATACGATCACTATACGTCGGGTGCCCGACATAATCTGCGCGCGTGTGATGGAACCTGCGTTTTCTCTCAGCTCAGGACCCATGTTGAAAGCTCTATTTTATTGACTTTCACTTTCAACTGCAGAGATGGCGCTGTGTACTATACACCTCTTACAGAAGGACTGGTGCGCCTGGTGGGGCACTTAGTATAATCTGTGTGTTTAAGATCCCCATTTTTAGCCCTAAATTTCACCTCCAGTGCATCAAAATGTATCCCCAAAGGTCGCTCCAGAGCATCGTAGGCCTACTTTGTTTTCGCTACCGATTTTGGCCCGATAGCTTCCCCTCCCCCCACTGAGCGAGGTTTTTGGCGGTTTGGATTTGGAAGTGGAACAGTGGGGTAAGTGAAACGCTGACAATATTGGCCTCAATCAAGAACAAAATCTGGCAATATACCGAGTGTCCCACTTACCCCAATGCCATACATGTACGTTTTGCTTTCGCTTCATATCAAAACTTGATTTATCGCTCTTTTCATTTTGCCTTACCAGAGGACCTTTAACAGTTTAACCAATATGGAATTATCCGTGAATATTTTTTTTTCATTAAAGGGACTAGAAGACTTCATGCAAAGTTCAGGCGATGATGGCGTCGTTGTATTTAGTCTCGGGACATACGTTGGGTCAATCACTACGAAGCGGCCTAAGATTTTCGCGATGTTTGCCGAAGCATTCCGGCGAATACCGCAGAAAGTCATCTGGCAACTGAAAGACGGGACGAACGTCGATCTCTCTCCAAATGTGAAAACGATGCCATGGATACCGCAGAACGATCTCCTAGGTCCGTAGAAGCTATGGAGCAATATTTATTGAAATTATGTAATTATGTAATTATCATTAATATATATTTCTTGTTTTCTCTTCTTGTTTTGTTATGTTTGTGGTGTTTTTGTCGTTTTAAAGACAATTTCTATGTCTTGTTATAGTGTGTAAAGCTGCTTGTATTTGTATTTCTATGTGTTGCGTGATAGGGCCCTACCTGTGAGCACTTAAAGTGCTTGGTAGGGGTTCCTTGCCCTATGTAACTATGATGTATTTTAATTGAATGATTTGTATTCGTATTATGCATTTTTATGGTGGTTAAATAAGGCATTAATGATGAAATAAATAATACATTGTATAGATTATCGACGTCTGTATAAATATCTGTATTATTATCGCAGCGGCGTAACAGGTGCCTGTCATCGGAAAGGGGGGGGGGGGAGCAGAGCCAAAATTTTCCCGGTTACTAAGTCCAAAATGTTCGTCTTCCTTTCATTTTTCCCGGGGTTTGGTGGATTTTCCCGCTGAATTTTTTTTTTCGGGGGGGGGGATTGGTGGGGACTCTGTCCCGGCTGTAACGCCACTGAATAATCGAACTTGCAATGTTTGTTATATGGAACAGGGGATACTGTGGTCTCCTTTAGACCCACAAAAATGGGTCTAAAGCTAGATGAGTCATACACTCCTGCTCATAATTATGGAATATTTTGTTGATACTTAAGTTCTTTCTCTTATATCGTCCAAAATTTTCAAGACAGGTGTTTATTTCACAAAAACGCAGTATGTAAAGCAATTTTGGATTTCATGAGATGACTTAAGTAAAAACTAAAGAACGTTTAAGCGCAATAACAATTATATATTTACTTTTTAAAAAAATCCCCCCAAAATCATGAAAAGGTATTAAATTAAAGTAATTAAAAAACACATAGAAAACTGATAATTTTTTATCTAATGTCATTTATCACTAAATTAGCATCAGAATAGTGTTTGTTACTAGTCTAATAACGCGCGTAACCACCACGTGACTCAACATCAACAACAACAACAACAACAACAACACCGCCATTTATAAACACAGGTTTTAGTGTCGAGTCGGACGCTACAAAATGCTCAAAATTCCTGAAATACTTACATTATAATTGTTTCACCTGGGGTGAACAATATTAATTCCAGACGTACCGTTCACGGAAAAATGGCAACTTCTAAAATGTTTCTTAAGTATTCCATAATTATGAGCACGAGTGTACATTTTAAATATCCCAATTGGTACCGAACAAAATGATAGCAATATCACAATCACAACTGCATCTTAACCACTACACTTCACTATTATTATATATCACGAGAACGTAACATATATATTCTTAATCATACTTCTTCCACTTAAAAGTTAAAGGCATGATTGTGAACACTTGAAAATGCCTCAAGAACCAAATCAGTTGAAATATATACCAATTATACACCAGCTGGAGTAGATTTCCCAGCTGGAAGAATTTGTCTCTGATTTGTTTACTTAAGGAGAGTCAAGCATTAACAAAATATTATTGTAATTCTCTTGTGCCCCGATATATACAAAAGCCATAGAGAGCTACACAACAGATTTACCTACAACGAGGTATATTGACTTTAGTCATGAGCCAACGTTTGACTACAAGATTTTCACAGCAAATTCCTGGCATAGTTTACTTGATTCTGGAATAGTTTCAGCTTAAGTTGAGGACTATACCCAATCATGTCGTTTACCATTAACTTCTTCTACGTCACAGGTCATCCCAAGACGCGTGTCTTCTTGTTCTTTGGAGGTAACAACGGTTTCCAGGAGGCTTCCTATCATGGCGTACCCGTTGTCGTCATCCCGTTGCTATGCGACCAGTATTCCGTCGCCGCCAGAGTTGAGGCCAGAGGAATGGGGAGGAAGATAGACAAACACTCTCTCAGTGCGGACCTCATTTACGATACACTCACTGAAGTAATAAATAACCCGAGGTAAATTGGGGTGAAATCTGTAGGGAAAAAAATTCTCCCGAAAATTTTTCTTGGGAGTTCTACCGCTCCAATTTCTCAAGTCAGCAACGGAAAACACGCTCATTGTGTGTGTGTGTGTATGTGTGTGTGTGTTGGGGGGGGGGGGGGGGGTCGAAAAAAAAAAAACGACAAATTTTCTCGGGAGTTTTTCCCAGCAACATTTCTCAGATTAATCCGGCAGCTGACAAAAACATACTCAGTGGTGGGGGAGGCGGAGGGGGGGGGGGCTCATCGGAAGGAAAAAATCCCGAAAATATTATCGAGCCAGCGCACCAAAACTTATTCCCTTTACAGCTAAAAGCTAACATCTTAGGGGCCAAATTTTTCGAAATATCCCCAAAATCATCCAAAGTCCATAATTTTTCTTTGAAAAAAAATTGTTGGCGAGCTGCTCCCCCCCCCTCTCTGTCCCCCCCCCCCCGTGGCGCCACCCCTGATTACATGGGAATGAACACAAATTTTCATATACAAAACTTCACCTTCATACCGACCTGGTAACCACCTTTTACTTTTTGTCTCTTTCCGCCCTTGACGTAAAAGACACTATACAGGGTGGCCTAGAAAAAACGGTACAGTCACATTTACGGTCATTTTCAAATTAATCGCTCATCTTTTTTTGGTTCATCTAATAAACTATTATTTTGTGAGTAGAATGACACCAAGATCATATATTTTGCTAGGGTACAGTTTTGATTTTTAGGACCGTTTTTGGCATGCGCGCCAGTTTAGGTGTAATTCTACAGGACGCTACCAATAGGACGCCTCATTACGTTACCGCTTTTCCGCTATAAGCACTGCTTTGCCAAAAAAACCCCTCTAAAATGAAACTACTGCTTGAAAATTGACGATCTACATGATGTATTGCTGAGAAAAAAAACACGCTATCAGACGAAACGGAAAAAGATAATTTTTCCTGGGTAGTGAAGGGTAAAAATATAAATTTATTGTACACTCTAAAAACTGAAAAGCTATCTCAACATTTAAAAGGGCCGAGGAGTGACCACATTTTGCAGATGTTGTATATAACCTTAAGCAGCTGATTCCAACACTATAAATGTTGAATCTGGCTAGATAAAAGGTAGTGTCGTAAAATATAGTCACTCCATGGCCCTTTTACAGAGGCGTCGATCCTGGGGGGGGCGATCACCCCACCAATGAAAATATTGAGGGACAAACATATCGATTTGACCCCCCCCCCCCCAATAATTTTGACAACTTGACAAATTCATAATATGCAATGCAAATATATGTTTTTAAAAGCATTGGAAAGCACTGTAAAACCATTCAACATGGCATAAAAATACTGTTATACGTACTAAATTGTCAATTGTTCGGCGCGCTCCGCGCGCAAAATTCTGTATTACAATTTGGCGCGAGGAGCACGCCGAAAACTTTGGACATTTTTTCACTTTTGCCCCCCCCCCCATCCGAAACATGGATCGAGGCCCCTGCCCTTTTAAATGTTGAATTAACATGTTCGTTTTTAAAGTGTGCTTTTTTTATGAGCCACCCTCCGTAACATTGTGGAAGCCCCTAAACAATTGTCAGACTTTACTATCTGACGTACCTGAGTGTGTTTGGATGGACAAAAACACCCCAAAACACAAAACTTCCAACCATTTTGCTGTCACTCGTAAAATATGCACAGATAAAAGTCGCCCATAAATTATTGTCAGCTTATAAAAATTCTGCAATCCACAGCAGTCTATGGGGGAAAATGGAATAGTCGTTCAATAATTTTACTTCTTAAAACCACATAATGATCGGGATTTTTTTCTGGGCTTCATTTTTGGACCTCATCAGAGACACAGGTAGCGAGGGGAATCATGTGGCTCAGATTATAAAAAAAACAAAAACTGGAAACATTGTTATACGATGCCTTTAATTTTCATCTGCTTTCGTGTGTTTGCATCATATCATTTTCTCAGGTACGCCATTACCGCCAAACAAGTTTCTGCCATCAACCGAGACCAACCGATGAGTGCAACTGATCGTGCTGCATTCTGGATCGAACACGTGATGAAATTTGGCGGGGCCCATCTGAAATCTCCTGCAAATGAACTGTCTTTTATCCAGTACCACTTACTCGATGTGTTTGCGCTACTAGCTATCGTGCTTGTAACAATATGCCTTATTTTGTATTTTTTCCTTAAACATGTTAAAGTTTGTTTCAGTTTATGTTGTTGGCTCGTAGGGAGAACAAGTGCCAAATCAAAATGTGATTAATAAATTTTGTAGTTCATAAGTAAAATGAAACTTCCTTCAAACTGAAACTTAGAATATTAACTTGAAATCGCTGGATATAAATTTTCAATCATACATATTGGTTTTGTCTTACGAAATGATTCAGACAAAAATAAAGAAATATTAATTCGTTGTTTAATTGTATTTGTTTGCCAGAAGATCATTATAGAATGTGGAAAGGAAAAATATTTTATGTCTATTTACATTTATATTGATATTGATTTTTTTTTTATATCTCTCGTCATTCACATAGAGACTTACTTTGTTTACTGTATTTGTAATTAGTACTTTTCATATTTTGAAATAATAAAGGTACTTTCTAGGCGAATGAATGAATTAAGTTAATGAATTTGATAATAATAAACTTGTCCGCCTTGGACTATTTGACATATAATGTCAGACTTGAGAGTCTTGGTATTTGTTCCTGTGTTAATCCTGTCGATGCTGGCAACTAGGGATAGCCTAGCGGTATTGCCCCAGCTTGGAAAGCTGTAGGTGAAAAGTTTTAGTCCCTCTGGTTCATTTTTTCTCATATGTTTGTTAAAAATTATGGATCAGCAGTTGCGATCTGAAAAAAAAAAGAGAGCGACATATGAAAAATCGATTACATAACCTTCGCCAAAGTTACCATCCCCGTCCACTTGATAACCTTTATTGTTTAAACATGTTGACGAAGTTGCTGGATTTTTTTTCTGACCCTTAAATAACTACTAGGACGACTTATCCAACTGGTGGGACGACTTGTCTAACAGAAGGGACGACTTATCCAACCGATGGGAGGACTTGTCCAACACATTGGACGACTTGTCCAACCGATGGGATGACTATTATTGTCTAACAGAATGGACGAATTATCCCTCCAATTAACAAATGTAGGGACGACTTGTCCCAACATTTGGCTAGAAAGCAGAAGTACCATTTTAAAAGTCTTTGGTATGACCCGGCCCAGGCTCGAACCTGCGACCTTCCGGACGTGAGGGCAAACACAAATTAATATTTCAGTTAGATGAAATATATCGATTCGAATTATAGTTAATTTGTTTGAAATGACAAATATATACTTTCTGTTGTACGATATTTCAATGTACTGTAAAAATATTCTATAACTGCTTAAATTTGTATATCAATGTTTATTAAGTATGTTTACGTGCTATGTTGTTTGATGTTACAAATATTTAATTGATTGTATGAAATACTCAGTTAAAACTCGGTGGGGATAAAATGGTTCGGCAACTAAAGCAACACTCAACAATCACATACTGGAGAAAAACAAATACCAACAAGTTGGAAAGAGGCAAAAGTCATACTTCTGTTTAAAAAGGGGGAGGAAACAGACATCAGGAACTACATACCTATCAGCTTGCTTTTTTACAAGAATTTTGTAAGGAGGATCAATGACATACTGGACGAGAACCAGCCTAGGGAGCAGGCAGGTTTCAGAAGTGGCTACTCAACAAGAGACCATCTTCAAGCTCTACAGTGCGTCCCAGAAAAAACAGAACCCTAAAATAAAGGCTGATTGTGCGCAATCAGTGGGGCGTATGATTGTAAAAATAAGTTCACAATAAACTTTGACTGATGCTCTTTCAAATGATACATTAAGCAAACTTATTCATGCAAGTATCTCTGAGTACCATGACTTTAAAAATTTAAAGTGAAAACCATTTGTTACGCTTTTTGGCTTTGGCATTGTGCGCACCATAGCCAGTGATAGCAGTCCATCTCTTTCTATTCATGGGTGCACAGTGTCGAAGCAATAAAGCGTAACAAGTGGTTTTTAACTTTAAATTTTAAAAGTCATGGTATTCAGAGATGCATGCATGAATGTTTGATTAATGCATCATTTGAAAGAGTATAAATCTATTTTTTTAAATTTATTTCTGCAATTATACGGCTCAATGCTTCCGCACAATAACCTTTTGTTTCAGGGTTCTGTTTTTTTTTCTGGGACGCACTGTAAATCAAATAATTGACAAGCCAGAGGAATACAATATGAATCTCTGTGTAGGATTCATCGACTATGAAAAAGCATTCGATTCTGTAGAACATTCAGACTTATTCACAGCAATTCGTTCAGTGGGAATAAATGAAGCATATGTTCAAATCATCGAGGACATCTATGAAAACGCCACAGCCAGAATTCACCTAGAAAATGATGTCTCCAAGGTGGTCAAAATTGAGAGAGGTGTACGACAATAGGACACGCTATCACCAAAGACATTTACAGCAGCAATGGAGGAAGCATTCAAAAATGCAATCATACAAGGAGTTGGAATAAACATTGATGGAAAACAGTTGACAAATTTACGGTTTGCTGATGATGTATCTCACATCTCGACATCAGTAAGGGACATGGAAAACAAACTAATAACCTGGACAGAGAGAGAGTAGAAAGATTGGACTCAACATAAACAAGGGAAAACAAAATACATGACAAACTTCAAGTCATACGAGAGGGTGATGATTGGTGGGGAGACTATTGAAAGAGTCAGCACCTTAATACTTCGGACAAAACATAGCGATGGAGGGCCGAGCAAAAGAGGAAGTATTAGAAGAGATTAAGCAGGGTGGAACAGCTTCGGGAGATACAAGCATATCCTATGTGATAAAAGAATGCCAATGGTACTGAGAAAAGAACTATGTAAGTCATGTATCATCACAGCAATTACATACGGACAACCACAAAACAACTTAAGCAAAAACTGATGACATCACACAATACATAGGCAGCACCTGGACTAGACTGGCTCAGAACAGAAAGTCATGAAAGGATTATGAAGACGGCTACATCCAACTGTGGATGAACTCAGCCTGGTGAGGTGAGGTGAGGTGGGGTGAAATGAAGAATTCTATGTAAACACGATATTTCACAGTTACAGTGCTAAATGATCATTTTGTATATTTTGTTTATGCAGGAGAAACTGAATTTCAATTAAATTTGACTATCTATACAATGTGAAAAGTGTGTTTAGAAAGTGATGGCAAAGATGCGTTTAGAAAATGTAGGTTTAAATTATTGCCACTTGGTGTTAAAAAATTGGACAACGACGTTTAGTAATTTGACACAGGGCATTCAGCCTCTTACAACAATTTATGTACAAAGTGACAGCAAGAATAGGATTACAAAAGCGTTTACTCGCTAAACACACTTTGTACAACTTATAGGCGATATAATGCATTATTCGCCTTCTTTACCTGTACACTAATTACATTACTTTTTTTGGCCATAAATTTATTTTGTATGTTATTGTGTATGCATTGTCAAACCATGTTTAGCGAGTAATTGCTGTCTACATACATTCTTGCTATCACTAATTGTAAACGTGTTCAGAGGCTAAACGTAGTATGTCAGAATACTACTAAAATACATTTTGTAAGCACGTCTTTACTTTCACTTTTTATACACTAAATTTCAATTGCTAAACACGCTCTTTGTATTGTAGTGATGAAATACAGACACTTTTTCATGGTTTATAATTAGATTGAACCGTTTTCCCAACTAGTCGACTCATGTCAAATTTCACGAGAATGGTTAATAAGGCTATTGGTCACAAATAGAAAAATATTGGCCTGCATGGCGGCCGGGCGGCGAGTTTTTAGCCAATTTCGCCCGGTCACCGCTGGTTTCTTAGGCATCGGTGGGTCGCCGTTGAAGGTTTACTGTCCGCAGTTAAAATTCTGTTGGAGCCTGCTCGATTTTATTCGCCGCCCAAAACTCGCCCGGTGTCCGGGCCGTCACCAGGCGCTCGACCGCTCGGGCATCGACCTAATCGAGCGATCACAGTCGAGCGATTTATGTTAAATGTGTTACTATTCGAAGCTGCTTAACTCAACGTGCAAATGATTTAATCTCTATGGACTTTATGTGTATTACATGGTGCAGATCTGCGACTTTGGCCGGGCTTTGGCACGTTAAGAGTTTTAACAACAGGCTGCCGAGCGGTCGGCACCTAGTAGCTGTTAGACAATCGGTTGGCGTCTGGACGGCGCCTGCTCGATTAACCCGGCGTCTGTCCGGCCAGCGCTTGTTATTTAAAGCGACGCTTTGCGCATTTCACATGACACAACAGCCATATTTCGAACGTAAATATCAAGTAGGCGTACGCTACATTTATTCCTGTAGCTGTTATATCAGCAATATGTCAAAAGTAAACAGGAAAACCAGGGGCACTGAGGGGAAGAAGTTGGGATGTCTGTAAAAGGCAAGGGCAAGGGCAAAGTGGCCATGACCAAGTTTGGACTTAAATCGACCGGTGACCGACAGGAAATCTACAGGGCGCCGCCCGAATATCGCTATGGCTTTACAGCAGGCTGTAAATCGGGCGGTCGCCGGTTTATTTGTGACCGTAGCCTTAGCGATATCCGGGCATGCGCCGATCAGACACCATCCGGATGTGAACCAATTTTGATTTCACCCGCCCAGTGACCGACCGATCTCCAAACAGCAATCGTTCGGCAACAGGGTGGCGACCGCCCGGCAGCCTTTGATTTAGCGGATTCGACTTTTAACCTTTATTGTTTGACGGAGACCACTCGACTAGGTCGGTGACCGGGCCGCGCCCACTCGGGAAACTGGCGTGTTTTTGGCGGCGAGTGGAATCCAACAGGCGCCGCTAGAATTTTAACTGCGCGCTAAAACTTCAGCGGCGACCGACCGATGCCATAACAACCAGTGGTGCCTGGGCGGCTGATAAAAACTCACCGCCCGGCCGCCGAGCAGGCCAATTTTTGTATTTGTGGCCACAGTTAAAGGCACTCCTCAGCGCGCTCCACATGAGACAACAGCTATGTTTTTGTACAAAGTTTTCTAAAGGCCACATGTATTTTGTACAGCTTTCATTGAGTGAAACAGCCAAAAGTGCAGGAGAAAACCAATAGAGCAGGGGGGGGGGCTTTTAAATGTCCAGTGGGGTAGCCACATAAATATAACCAGTTTGCAAGGGTAAAATATTCTCGGAGGAGCCCAGTTGTCTTCCGCCAGTGTACGCCTTTATACCCGCAGGGTTCTACCGATCACCGGCGGGCCACCGGCCGATTTCGTCCGATGACCGGTGGGAGACCGTCCGGGAATCGGTTAGTCATCAGTCGGTTACTGCCCGGTCGCCGCGCGGAGAAGCTCCCTCGATTTTGCCAATTTTTGACTTAAAGACGCTATGTAACACTGTGGAAGACCCGTTTAAAAACTGTCGAACTTTGTTATCTGACATATATATCGCGTTTGAATGGACAAATAAACACCCTAGAACACAAAAGTTTGGACAGATATGTTGTCACTGGTACAGTATGTGCCGATACAAATTGGCGCATTAATTTATTCTCAGCCGATAGGACATTCTGTAACACAGTAGTCTATGGGGGAAGGCTAAAATGGTCTCTCAATGATTTTCACTTTTGTAAAGCACTTAATGATCGTTTTAAACTGCAATTTTTTTCAGAGCTTCATTTTTAGACAATATCAGAGACACTGCATGTAGCTTAGATTTTTTAAACTGGAAACATTGTTATACAATGCCTTTAAATCGGTCGGTGGCCGACAGGAAATCGACAGGGCGCCACCCAAGCATCGCTAGGGATTTACAGACCTTTCATCATGCTCCAGGAATCGCTGGGCGATGCTTTAATTCCAGCGGCGAACGAGGAGGTTATAAATCGGGCGGTCGCCGCTTTATTTGTGACCTTAGCCTAAAACAAATTTTTAATGCATTCACTTATTTGAAGTAAGGATAAATATTACGCTAGTAGGCTACTGCTAGTTTCATGCTTTATTCATCAATTATCAGGCCACTGACAATGAGTTGTTGTTGCTGCTTTCGTTTATATGGTGCGTGCATTCATGGTTGAATATTTACGCCTATTTGCGTTATTCTGTGGGTGAAGGAATCTTGTTTTGAATTTTCCTTCTGTGAGTCCGATGTATTCCATCTCTTGTTGAAGGGTTATGGCAGGCACTTTGTAGATTCGATTCGATTCGATTCGATTTGGAGGAGCACTTGCCGGTGAGGGGGGGCACTCAGGTGTGCGGCGGCAGTTGCATCTTTGTCGGGGGCTTGTGAGGTGGGTGTGAGCCCCCGACAGAGAATGCAACTGCTGAACTGCAGCCGCAAAAATTCGTTACCAGATCGGCCTTAAACACTATTATGATGGCAGGTATGCCATAAATCCGTATATGTCAGGGAAATTTCTTTGAGAACTGTATATAGTTTTGCCTCGCTTATATAATCCCGATAAACATTACTGTTGGTTCTCTTGAGAATAATCCTTTGTTTGCATCCTACCTGTTACTTTGCATCATTATTTCTCCTCCTTCCTTTGATGGTGCGTACATTTGGGGTAGTTTACCGTGTTTACAGCTCTCGTCCTTATTAAAAACAAATATCTAGGGTTTCCCACATCTGCTCATTAGCATTCATTAAACAATGTTAATGAGCACCTATGGGAAATCGGTCCTTGTGGCCGCGCATCCCCGTTAAACGTTGTGAATCTCTTGAGGTATATATAATTGGTATAAAGAGATATGCACATTGATCGTCAAAAGTACGCGGCAATTCCCGAGGGAGGGGTGGGTAACAACAGTATCAATGTCCATTCAGCTGTTGAGGATGATTCTGGTATTACAACACCTGACGTTTAAAATGTTACATAAAAGCGTCTTCGATATCGACCGTCTTGTAAAACGCACGAATGATATTAATCAATTCATGTGTCACAGTGTCAGTGAATGCAGAGTTAGTCTTTGGTGAATTACTTTTGACTCAATATTTTACCAAATTTGTTTACACTGTTTTGTGAAGTGTTTGCTATAAAACAATTGTTTTTGCTTTTGTAATTTATTAAATGCGCCGTGTTGAATTCATTAAAGTCCTGTCTCACCTTGACGATTTAGCCAGCGTATGTCGACGTATCAAATTTTCTATAAGACGCTGGCATAGGCCGAACTTTGGGCACTATTTTTCAATTTTGGGCGGATGCAAAGCGT
>JZLH01S0321476.1:35434-47154 GCA_001188425.1 Eucidaris tribuloides | reverse complement strand
CAAGCTCGAAACATTTTAAGGGGGACAGATACAGTATCATCCGTGGCTTAATCCTGCGTGTTATTAAATAATTTATCAACATTTACGTTAAACGATTATAATAAATGGCATTCATAAGTTCAGGATGGCTGGTCGTACTTATAAGAGTATAAATTACATCTTGCTCTTCCATTTACACACACACAACAACACACACACACAACACACCACCACACACACACACACACACACACAACAACACACACACACACACACACACACACACACACACACACACACCCAAAAAAACGGGAATACACACACATACGCAACACATACAGTACACACGCAACAGTACACACACAGACACCATTAAATGATACACAAACACCAATCACATACATATAACACACACAGACACAGACACACACACACAATACCCCACATACTTACATATACAACAGAGATAACACACACGTACATATACACACACACAGCAAACAACAAAACACAAACACCAACACACACAACACATCCCGCCACACAAACCATTACATAGAGTCCAACAGGACCATATTTGTATACATTTGTTTCACTTCATCTAAATCCTGAGCTATGACATTTTTCTGCAATACGCAAACCGATTGGCACCATTTTGTACATTTTTAAACTTTATTCTACTCTTACCATAATTATTCTACTCGTTATTAATTCAAGCTGCATCACATTTTTTAAGAAAACACAATTTAAGTCAGCTTTTTCATTACAGTATAACAGAACAAAATTTGGAATAGTTAGACAAGATATCAAAGCTGTACCACTCTCAGCAGAATTAAACTGTTTACCGTAAAATAATGATTAAAACATATGAACGTCCAAACACGGTATTAAGGATTCTTGATAGTTCGTAATTTTTATGTCGTTTTGTTTTTGGTTTGTACATGTATGCGGCAGTTTTCTTGCATTTTGATTGTATATGTTTTAAATGTTTTGTTATTATGTAAGTTGTATGTAGTTTTTTATAATTTACGTATCCATGATAGGCCACTATGAGCACCTTGAGGCCTTTTTAGGGTTCCAACCCCATGAATCTATTTACTGCTTTTAGGGAATTATTATTTCATGGTGTAATAAAGCTTGAATTGGAATGATGTCTTTTACACAAAACATTGAAAAGCTGAATAAACTGTTGGAATCGTTCAAATGATCAAAGTCAAAAATTTCAAGTATTTAAAAACTTACTGTTTATCATTCTATTCACAAAATGAAGCATTCATTGAAGGCTTGTTGTCACATGTGTAGTTCAACTTGAAAAGTGTTTATCAGTCAAGCGTTCGTGGTTTCAAGCAACGTTCTGCACTTTAATCTTAATGAAAAAGGTTCTGCCGTTTTGATTACATGGAACAATCAATCTTAAAAACTTTATTCAAGAATGTAATGTTCCGTGATTTGTTATCATTATCTTTTTCGTAATTAGTAGTTATTTGTATGACTGTTATTTTTATGTTGATTTATACATATCTTGGTTTGAAGCGTATTTAACGACTTATTTCTTGACCGTTATACAAAATGCATAGCACGTTTCGTTTGATTGGCACAAAACATAACCAAAACTCTTTGATCGACAAAGTTGAATTAAATGACAATTAAAGGCATCAACGAGTAATTATTTCCCTTTCTGTAGAGTGATAAGTGAATTTGAGGTGAGAAGAGTGTTTTTCTTAGGAAAACATAGGCGACAGTAAATATCACTTCTTCGTCGATTAGATTTGAGGGGATGTCGTGTAACCGATTTTTTAAGAGTACTTGAGGGTAGCGTCAACAAGGAATATCAAACAAACGTATTCAATGAAGCATGCGGATAAGTAATAATGAATTTTATATGCAGTTTCTTCTACATTTATGGAGCGGGCACCCGATCGTCATCAGGCCTCTTTCGCTATGTGTGTGGTATTGTCATAGGATCGTATCACCAACAGCTGC
This sequence comes from Eucidaris tribuloides, assembly GCA_001188425.1. NCBI lineage: Eukaryota > Metazoa > Echinodermata > Echinoidea > Cidaroida > Cidaridae > Eucidaris > Eucidaris tribuloides. Next base: position 45,192 of record JZLH01S0321476.1, on the reverse strand, counting down.
TAAATCCAAGATTAAGTACGTTGCCAAAGCTTTCTCAGTTTTACTGAGCTGTGAAAAAAAGGGTGACAGCGTGAAAAAAAACTTTTTAAAGATATTTATTTCAATAATTAGATACATATTTTTATCAGGCACTGATTAAAACTTGTTTTTTGTGGAATGGATTTACGTCATTCTGAACTAAATAAATCAGTTCAATCAATTTAATATTATAATATGAAACGCACCAAGTCCATTTTGATATTTGTTTATTGGCCGCTAATGAAACCACAGTTACATTTCTGGTTAACGAAGTATTAGTGTACTCAATCACTATTTAGAGATACTCTCTAAAAAAAAATGATGAATATCACTCTTTGAGGAGTGAATTTCAGAAAAAGTGCTGAATTGGATTGAAATTGCGGAGTGAATTTGGAGTAAAATGTGGTGTTTTTCACTCATTTGAGTAACCTCTACAGGGATCACTCGGAGATTTCAGAGTGATCCTGAGGTCACTCCAAAATGAGTTGAACACAGCTTTTACTCCAATGACTTCTTAATTCCTCTTTCTGAAATTCACTCCTCAAAGAGTGAATTTTTCACTCATTATTTTCTAGAGAGTATTGCCGCCCGGAAATTTGGTTAACTGCGTTGTATCTTCGATTTGTGTGAGAGAAATAAAGGCAAAGTTTCTTAAATTGAAATTGGGACGTTTTATTCAAATACTCAATTGTAAGAGCAGACTCACTGGTGTAAATCAATCGATTAGCAGGTCGGTTTAAATCGTGCCATCAACAGTGTCCTGCCTCGGACTTCCCAGTTATCCAATGTCAAAAAAACAAAATGACAGTGGAATATCATCTCTCATGGCCGATCACCGACCATCGCCTCAGTCCCAGAGTGTACCCTACCAATTCTTATTTCAAGAAAGTACGGTAAATAAATTCGATGATTTTACCCCTGGCCAGAGCGCCAAGCCAAGAAAAACGAAATTGCGGTTGATTTGTTTGTTGTGAGAGATTTATGCTAGGGTTGAGCTGACGCACGCACAAGTGGCGCGCGCGTGAGCAACGAGAGCGACTGCTGTCAACCCTTGAGCAGACGATCAAGAATATCCCGGCGGTCTTCGTTTCGGCGGGGAATGCGCGGAAAGTTTACACAAAAATGGAAACTTGTCACGGATCCGTTGTGCGTGGAAATACACGTGTTTCAGTGATTAATCCTGGATTTTCAATCTTGTAAGAAACAACATATTTATTTTATAAACAGAAACGAGTAGCCAGTAACGTTAGATTGATCTCCGTGGTCGTAGGCTACCACTTGAAAATGCGCAATGATATCCCAGCATGATCATCGGATGGATTCGAGATTGTCGTCTGTACGGCTGATTCTTCTGATCGAGGATTCGGCATGTCATCATCTGATGACGAAGTAACTGTACAAACCGCTTCAAGTACCCCATCTCGGCGTTGTGGTGATAATGAGGATAAAACGCTGGTGTATCATCGTTTTCTCCGGCGTTTACAAACATTTGCTCAGAGCTATGTCAATAAGACTTACTGCTGAGCGTATAGTTCATAAGTTATAAATATAAAGGATTTTGATATTTGATAAGGTATGCATGTGGAGAGTATAGCGGTGGGCTGGGGACGGTCGACTAGAACGTCAAGAGAAATCGGTACTTGAACTATACTGTCGTGTTATGTTTTATCAAATATAATACATCAAGATATTATTTATACACATACAGAACCCACCCATTTCAGACACACATGCCAAAAAACAAACAAAACACACAAATTACAAGACACACAAACACACCATCCAACATAATCAACAATATATAACATGTGCAATTTAAGGTATGTATGCACTGCTTTGTGTTTCATGTGAAATGGGGTGTGTGTGTGTGTGCGCGCGCGCCTTATATGCAATTCCGTTTTAAATATTTGAGGAGTTTGTGATTTACACACACGCAAACTGTGTGGCCATAAATACATTTGCAGTAAAATTGGGAAAAGTTTCTCTTTGGAGCTTGTCTTGAAAATTACCGTTTTTTCTCATTTTCCGGCCGTGGTGTAAACTCAATAAACTCCCCAAAACTGGATTATTGGCGTACGGTCACACACACACCACACACCACACACACACAACACACACACACACAGCACACCACACCACACACACACACACACACACACACACACCACACACAAAACACACACACACACACACGTATACACACACACGCGGCGCGCCGCGTTACGCACACACACCACACGCACCACGCACCCACACCGACACACACCACAACACACACACACACGCGCGACACACACACAACACACACACACACACACAATACACACACACACACACGACACATCAGTAAAGTCACCCAATGAGCTATTTTGGTAAATTGGTTGCACCGCTGTCGCAGTTCTGCATCTTCATCGCTATGGCTTCAATAAGTTACATCTCACCAGTCGACCACTTAATGTGTGTGGTTTGTTTGTGTGTTGTGTGTATGTCGTGGGGGGGGATGTGTGATGCGTATGTATGTATTGGAAGGTATTATGTGGTGTATCACAGATGTTGTAAGTGTGGTGGTGTAACATAATTATACGTTTGATTATCTGGGGACCAGAATAAAGGTGCGAATCCCCCTATTGTAATAGCACTTGTGTGTGTGTGTGTGTTGTTGTGTGTGTATGTTGTGTGTGTGTGTGTGTGGTGTGGTGTATTGTGTGTGTGTGTTGTGTGTGTTCACTGTGTGTGTGTGTGTGTGCGTGGGTGTGTGTGTGGTGCTGTGTGATGTGTTGTGTGTGTGTGGAGTCCCTTGTTGTGTGGGAGGGATGTCGGTGGTGTCTTGCGTTTGTACATTTTTGTTCACAAAATTTAATTAAAGTGATAGGCTAACATCTGTGAGCTTCAAGTTAAAAAATTGTCAATTTTGATATCTGATAACATGTAGTGTTCATAATGGACAACATAAACCCTAGAATAAAAAAGTTTGAAGTTACACTGCCATGGCAGGTTATGCATTAATAAACAATTAAAACTCGGGGCGAGTTTAAATAGCGTAGGTGTACACACAGTTAGTCTATGGGAGAAAATGAGCAGGTGAATCCGATCAACTTACGATTTTCACTTTTTTAAAGCACTAAATAATCATTTTGAAATACAATTTTTTTCGTCATTTTTAGACCTTATCAAAGACAATGGTAGCATGGGGAATCATGTAGCTCAGATTTTTTTAACTGTGGTAAATGTTAGCCAATCCTTTAATTTTCTAGCCATCGCATCTCTCAAGATTTAACCGTTTCGTGTTGCTATTGATGCAATGGCCGATATAACTTCTTGTAAGCGTCATTTGTTTGTTTTCAATAAAACTTTGTCTCAAGTACTGTTATTTCAAATTACCACAAGGGTTTGTGGCAGGTTAAAGTTAAGTACTTATTGCAATAATACCTGGAATAATTTCTACAAAACAGTGCGTAGTTTATGAGGTACAAATATTAAAGAATCCTTATATCACTTTTTATTTTATTATGCTAGATGTAAACGTTAAACTGGTGTATTTTGTTAAATTTGAGTTCCCTCATTTTATTCATTCTAGATATGTCATAAGTATTTATAGTATTATGTCACTCATTAATATTTTTGTAAACTTTTAATTTACTTTGTGCATCTTGAAAAAAAAATGTTATTTATTTTGTACATTTTGCAAAGGAAAATAAATGCAGAAACCAATAATCAAAAAAGAAAAAAGCATACGGGAAGAATAAACATAAAATGAAATAAATTGTAGAATTTACCCAATTCAATTGACCCAAGCGTTTGCATTATGCTAGAAATAAACCAAATTAGATTTTTTCCGGTTTAAATTTAATTGTATATATGTTTCAATACATGAATTTTAGTTTACATTATATATTTATATTATATATTTTTATATATATTATATATATATATTTATTTGCATGTTATATACAAATCACATTGTTAAACATGTTCTGTTACTCTGTACATTTGTTGAATATGCAAATCATTTTGTAAATTTTGAGAAACAATGTAGAAAACAATAAATCGTAAATGAAAATAATAGATAAAAATCCCCCCTCCCCCCCCCCCAAAAAAAAAAATTGAATCGTTTCGTAGCGTGAGATTTTCAGGGCATTAATAGATGATATCGGTCTTTCTAAAAAAAAATCACAATAGTTACAATTCTCATTTAGCAACCTATATTTAGAATTTTAAGGTATTGGCTAACATTTACCACAGTTCAAAAATCAGAGCCGCATGATTCCCCATGCTACCAGTGTCTTTGATGAGGTCTAAAAATGAAGCCCTGAAAAAATTGTTTAGTGCTTTAAAAAAGTGAAAATCGTAAGTTGACCAGATTCACTTGCCCATTCCCTCCCATAGACTTACTGTGTGTACACCTAGGTAAATAAAACTCGCCCGGAGTTTTATTGTTTATTCATGTATAACTTGCCATTGGCAGTGTAACTATCCAAACTTTTGTATTCTAGGGTGTTTATTTGTCCATTTGAACACTACGATGTAGCTCAGATATCAAAGTTTGACAATTTTTTAAATTGAAGCTCCACAATGTTAGCCTTTCACTTTAAGGTGCACACATGGCCCTGGGAAGCGGGGGTGCTGGGGGTACTGAAGCACCCCCAGAAATTTTTCAGGGGGTGCGCAGCACCCCCTGCAAAAAGACGTGTATGTCTATTTTTCTTCAAATTTGGCCGCAGAGCGACTTTTCAGCTGTTGATTTGGCCGCGAATTTGGCCGTGAAAAATGTTTTTGGCCGCGAATTTTTTTTGGCCGCGAAAATTTTCCGCCGAAATTCGATAAAGATCACGTTGGATGTGCGTGTAAAGTGGTTGGGTGCGTCGTCGATCTGCCTTACAGCTATGATCGAATCGGCAATCGTGCGAGTACCGTCGTGATCGGTCGAGTTATTGTAGTCGCCATCATTATGCTATCAATCGTGATAGGAAGCAGCTCCTCTTTCCCTAACGTCGATCGATCCGAATCGCTTCACTGAATGTGTGACGTTGAGTATGTGACAAGCCAGTGGAGCACGTACGTGGTTAGACCAGTGTACGAGGGCCGAGGATCTTCGTAATCACTGGGGATAATTGCGTGATTGAATATTAGTGGAGGACGATTCGTTAAGTTCGAAGGTAAAACTGTAAAAGAATCGTGAGAACCGAAAAAATAAAGAGTTATGGATATCGGCCATGGTGTATATAATACGTCGCTGATTCACGAAGTGGCACAAACCTCCAAAATTGGCCCGTCCAAATGTCAAATTTCATGTTATTGCCAGTTTGTCATTCTCTGGCCATGGTTTTATGTGCCACAAAAATTTAGACCCAATTCTCTCTAATTAAAATGATAAATTAAAGTGCCAAGGACAGACGACAAGCCTGAAAAATCTACAGTAAAAAAAAATCACGAACCGGACGTGCACGGCGCGCGCCGTAACGCGCATAGTTTCTGTAGCATTAAAACTCAACGGCGGCGCGCGCCCTTGTGCGGTCGTGAATTTTTTCCTCTTGCGCGAGCGCGACACCACAAGCGCGACACGAGCGCTTGGTGCCGGTTCGTGCGCGCAAAATCGTACTGTTTTCTACGACGCAAGCTGCCATTCGTGGGCAGGATTTCTCTACGCTAAGCTAACATTTTCCACAAAACTGACACCTAGCGTTTGAGCTTTACCTGTGTTAAAATTTTGAAACTTAGTTTAAGGACAATTCGGACATGTCAGGCAAAGAGTAAGAGTCTCTGGTTTTTTCTATCTGTGTTTGACTCATACAGTTTATTTCATAACAAATCGAAATGAGCAGTTTTGAAACGACTGATTAAAACTTTATTCGCGTATTTACTGAAAGCCTGATTCTCGCGCATCTTCGGTCGCGCGGTGCCACTTTCGTGAATCACCGACGAAATATGCCTACAGATCGCTAGAACAGAAACTTAGCATCAAGCCTTACACGCCAAAATATGTAGTCGGTCAAAAACCTATTCACAAAATTCTTTTACTTGCCTCACCAACCAAAAATGAATCATGCAATAGCCTACCACACACACACACACACACACACACCAACACACACACACAACACACACACACACACACACACACCACTTACTCACTTACCTCAATATGCCCATTTAAATTCCCATCACTCAATAATCAGTCAGATCACTGACCCGATCACTTTCATCAATCATTAGTCAATTTAACCACTACTAATATCAACCAATCAACAATGAATCACCTATCGACCCATCCACTCACTCGCTCTCTCACTCAATTAACTAATCATCACTCCCTCACTCATCCGGAAACCGTTCACTCACCTCAAACCAATGTCTATTCTTTCACTCACTTCGACCTCACCTTCATAGTCAAACCACTCACATCAACAATCACACTTCAATACCCACGACATCTCACATTTAATCAAACAATCACCTCTCCATTCAGTAACTACAAGGCATAAGTTAAGAAAAAATGATGTTCTTGGCGCAACAATCAGAGACACATGTGCACAGGTTAGAGCTGACCATGCCGTGACCGAGCATGCCACCCGCGTGTGTTAGTCGCGCACGTGGTAATGTATTGCACTGTTTGAATCGATAAGCTCCTCCCCCTATAGCTGTGTCTGATAAGTTTAATCCCGGGTAAAATGTGCCAAAGACATAAACAAACCAAATTAAACTAATTGTAAAGGCTTGCTAAATGTAAAAGTTATGACACATACCCTTTATTTAGGCTGTTTTTATGCACCATGTACCATTAATTCTCACAATACTGACAATGCCATTTTTTTCTTAACTTATGCTTGTTAGTTCGGTGGATCCTTTCTTCCTTTAATTTATTCAACTCAAGTTACCTTACTCATCAATCAACGCAATACTCTCACTCACTCATCCCCAAAACAATCACTTTCTCAATAAATCTTTTAGACACATACACCATTTTCACTAACTCATACTCACTCAAGCAATCCAGTGTCAATCACCATACGAATTTACTTACGTCGTTAGTTACAATTACTATAAAGGTCTGATTTCAGTCACATGTATCTATTTTGGTGTTCCACAGCCGAGCTCATTCTTCCATTTCCGCCAATAGCAGTGATAGTAATAATCACACACAAAGTACGATGGGATACATTGGCCAGAGTTACACCTGAAGTCAGGTTTCTGCACACGAGCCTATACAAATAAATTAACGAATTGATCGTTGACACTTGAATTGTATATATATGGCGGTTAATTTTACTGTCAGAATATGAGACAAACCTTAATCTAACCACAGTCAAGTACTTAGCCAAGACTATACTGCCTTGTTTTGGTAAGGGAATAAATTAAATAGATTAAAACAAACAGTACCCCATTTTGCACACTCTACCTGCATTGGAATTTTAAATGGAGTAACAAGTAGGAAAAAGTATTGTATAATAGGTATTGCATATAATCAAATGAAAATTCCATTTCATTGCCCTGCTACCCAAGAGCGTACATCTAAGTAAAAGTGTATGGGTATGATAGGCAGGACAGTTGTGTTTCTATTCTTTCAAGTTCAAATTGATCTAGACACCCTTACATTAATTTTCTTGTTTGTTTTCGGAGGATAATTACTTTCTGGACTGTATTATAAACGGATAACTGATATAATTGGGATTAATATTCAGTACACACATATAACAATGTTAGTACCGAGAAAATTCCATATTAAACCACTGGAATATATAATTACCTCCACTGCACAGTAAATTCATGGAAGCTTCTTCATTAATCAGTGTTAAACGAATCAGTTATTGTGTGTTATACGCAAAGCCGTAGTTTCTGAATTTTAAGCGCTGTGAATCGAATCTCAAAATACAACATTCTTCCATTTTATAGAGGAAACGACATAACTACTTTCACCCCCCCAAAAAAAAAAAAACACCCACCTTGATTAACGATTATTATCTCTTTCAATTGAACTCAGTTTTAGAGTGACTCGGATCATCAGGATTTGGAATGAAAAACACCATATACACTAGAAAATCAGCAGAAATTCATTCCTTAAGATACGTAAAATGTTCACTTTCTTAAGAGAGATTATCTGCTTACCAGTTAAATTCCGTCATCGAAGTTTGGACATATCAAACGCGAAGTGTCACACACGTCTGGTCATCGATGAATGCATGAAATTAGTTCCTGGCCATGGTACGTATGATTGTAAGCGTTGCAATCGCCCTAAAGAAGCAAGAAAAAATACAGGTGCCGACATGATTCGTGAACACGCATAGTTAACAAATGACCATATTCGATTGTAATATTTTTTATGCATAAGCTTTACAGCTCACAGAGGATCAAGGCAAGTTTTGCATAAATGCATATATATAGTATTGCAGTACCTCTATGTTGTGTTGACAGAAAAAAATACAAATAAACTGTGTCCAGACTCCACCCTTATACCGATCCATGTTCCATTATTATGTAAAATTTTGAACAGGAGAAAGGGGGCGGGGTGCATGGTCAACTTTTTCGATCGAGGTATACCGTATTACGATATTTAACCTATTATTAAAAATCAGCTGATTGCAAGAATGTTTAGCGATTGATGCAGTTTCAAATAAATACTGAGCGATTACTGAGTTATGAAGAAATTGTTAGGTACACTAAAAATGGGGGGTGGGGGGGGGGGGTTACCACTTTAGAGCCCCACACAGTTAGTTTTCTTTTCATTGCAAAGATTAATTGCTGTCACGTTGGTTACGCTGAGAGTCGAAATTCATGATGCATACTTGGGCTGGGTTATGTAAAATTAATGACTGTTTTTTGTTGTTGCAGGTTGTGTGGCTAAAATTCTATCTGTCAGTTTATAATACTGCAAGTAACCTTTGACCTCGAATTTGATCATCTGACGATGGTGAATAATACTTTGCATTCAAGATTCTAAAAATAAATTGGATCTCCGAATTAATTTTTAGTATATTTTGAAGTGAAGTGCACGAATACCTTATACACACAAATCATACGTGACGTTCTAACCATTAGACCCTTATTGACAATAATTTTCTCATTGAAGATACAGATTTGTCCATGAAGTACATTTGCCTCACAGACATTGTGATAGTATCTTCGCGAAGTAGAGGAGTGTAACATTTTGTCTTTACCTTCTGACACTATAATGTACTCATTTCAGGTCTTTTGTGGAATTGTAATATTCAGTGCGTATGACAAAATTAAATCGCATAATTTAGAGGAAAAATATTCTACAAGACGATGTATCAGGTATTTAAAACGACCCTTTCTTTTTCCAATGATTACATCACCTCACTACTTTGGTGTGACGCATGAACAAGTTACATTGATCTTGAAAGTACAATGTCAAAGCAAATATTTATGAGTTTGGGTCAACGGACGAAGGACGGAATACATGACCATGGACTAATGACCATTCCCTGGAGAAGCGGGATGCTGGGGAGCTGAAGCACCCCCAGAAATTTTTTCAAAGGGGGTGCGCAGCACCCCCTGGCAAAAAGAGTGTATGTCTTATTTCTTCTTCAAATTTGCGCCGCAGAGCGACTTTCAGCTGTTATTTTGGCCGCACAATTTGGCCGTGAAAATGTTTTTTGACGCTGGAAATTTTCCGCGACACCCCCCCCTCCACTGAGCGGACTTTTTAGCAGTTTGATTTGCCGCGCAAGTTAGTGGCCGCTGAAAAATTTTTTGGCTGTCGAAAATTCTTTCGCCGAACCTTT
>JZLH01S0321476.1:2594-19456 GCA_001188425.1 Eucidaris tribuloides | reverse complement strand
TTTGGTGTGGCCGGGCTGACCGGGAAAAATTTGTGGCCTTGGATTTGGAATTGAAAAAAAAAATCATTTTTCGGCGGTTGAGCTGACCGGGAAAAATTGTTGACCTCAGATTTGGAGTGATTTTTTTTTCACTTTTCGGCGGCTGGGCAGACCGGGAAAATTTTAAACCTAGGATTTGGCCGAGGATAAACACCCCCCTTTGCAAAATCCTGCGTATGCCTATGGGTACGTTTATGTTTATTTGGTGTACATGTAGTTCGGTTATAGACCCTTCATACTGTCCTATAATTATGGTAGAGTTCTGGTTCTGTTACCGAGCATAAACACATTCTATAATGGCAATGTGTAAATTTTAATCGGGGGGGGGGGGTAGTAGGAAGGGTTATTTTTCAAGGTTGGACGATGTATTCGCGTACATTGAAAATCAAAATTCGCCAAAATCAGGAAAAAGGGTATACTTTTAATAGAAGGTTTACTTTAAAAGGGTATCTTTTCAGACTTGAATACTTGTTTAGGGTATTTTGAGATCGACAGATAATTACTTGTTTAGGGTCCATTTTGAAAGTCCGTACACCCGCATGGTGTACACCTTGTAATGACAGTGCCCCCCCCCCCCCCGGGATTTTAATTCAATAACCTTGTAACGTATCATACCTTCGATAAAGCATCCATGTTCGTCCTCGCCATCCGAACACTGAGGGACCCCACTACATTGTAAATGGATGGGGATACACTCCCCATTGTTGCACTGGAATTGGTAAGCTCGACACGAAGAATCTAAAGAAAAACATAAACAAACTCACACAGTTTAACATGCCATCAGACAGAATACTTTTGGACACTAAAAGCAGATCTTTCAATGTGCTAGTCCATAGAAAGTAGTTTCCATACAAACAGTAATAAGAAAACGATTTTAACAAGTGTTACTTGTTGGATATTCAGTGTAGACGAACATTAGAATATAACATGATTATCACATTCTCCATTTCAAAGTTGTGTTGTGCGTGTTGGAAAAAAATATATACAGAAATCCAAAAAATATGTATTTATGTGCTTCTTTAAAACACAAATTCATGGAAATCTTAAATGAAATACATTCTCTTTAATGCTGCAAGCTTGTCTTTACATACCGAGGATTGAGATAAGTTAATGCAATTATTCTAGTGGTGTCACCAAATTCATAATAGCTGAATGGTATTTTCATCTGTAAAATCGATTGCATACATCTTTATAAATTTCAACCATGTCACACAACCAGTGGCGTAATGAACCAAATTATTTGGAGGTTCAGATACAAATGAGCCACATCAACTGGGGGTCGGAAACAAACATTCACACACAAATTTATTAATATAAGCATGTTTACTATGATAGAATTTCATGGGGGGGGGGGTCAAGCGCACCCCCAAACCCAAATTCTAACGCCAGTGCACACAACTAATAGGACTAATGGGCTGATAAAACCTCGTATCTCAAATTTTGGGGAAGGTTCCTTTTTTTTCTGAGAAATGTGAAGTTTGATGTGAATTCATCTTCTAATAACCACATTACCTGCATATCTGAAAGAAAAATAATGTGAAAACCTCGTATCTCATTTTAGGATAAAGTTAAAAAACCTCGTAACTCAACCTTCCAAATCCGGCATATATTTCAGCCAATTCATGTCGAATGGATTATCATTATTATTATTATTATTATTATTATTGCTTTGTCATCATTTCGGATGACAGGGACTAGAAAAGTGAACTTAATCACTGTTACCCTCAGGCATCCAGTCCCCGGGTAGTTTGAATATGGATATGTGACCACAACACCGGGTCACAACTGATAATCATAGTCTTAAGTTCAAATAACGTAGCGTACGCAAATAATTTGTTGAAACAAGATTTTTCTTTTCGACCTGACTCCTGAAAACATTGTGTTTTTTTTTTAAATACGAGGTTACAGCCGACATCGATGATATGCGATAATCGATCGATTACAATGCAAAAATAGTGGCGTTAAGATCACACTAGTCGGTATTGTGAGAGGACCGCACCAAGCATTTTACACCAGTGTTGAATTTTCGGCACTAGTTCAACAACCACTATCATATCACATTCTGTTTGTTATACGTATAATATTTGGTGTTATATTCAAACTCCATGGTGTATAACACCTGCCAAGTAAGGTCCTCTCACAACACCGACTTGTGTTGTTTTTGACACCGTAGTTTTAACAGCGTACAACTTACCGCAACCCTGCTCGTCTTCTCCGTTAGCCGGGCAGTCATGGTAATTGTCGCACCGGTAACTTAGCGGAATGCAGTTTTGACCGTCGTGACAGGCCCATTGGTGAGAACCGCACACCACTGGAGGGAGAACTAAATTGGGGAAACGGACCAATGTAATTTCCTATAGTATTCAAATATAAAGATTTTCATTTTTGTTTGGGCCATACAGTGTGTATCCAAAATGGTAAAAGCGAAAATTATTGTTTACTGTATAAAATTCATATACCAACTATTCATGTTAGATGTTTGGATAAATCTAAGAGACCATTTATTAGAATACCATTTGTTTCGTGTCATTTTGGTTGTGTCAATTCAAACTTGAGATACGGCGCAAAATCGCTTATGTGCCACTGTGCACTGCTGCTACCTATGTAGATTTTGTTCAAGAAAGCCATTAAAAAGCCTTAAATTGGTCATTAAGTGGTTTAGTTATCATCACAAACATATTTCAAAGATTATACTTGAAAGTTATGCTGTTTTATTATTTCCGTTCAAAAGAGGAGACATTACATTAACAAATGACACGAAATGGGTATATCACGTGCGGTTCAACATGAAAAAAGTGTAAATTGTTAACACATTAAATTATACCTCATCAGAAAGATCAGATCTTGCTGATGAGATATAATTCAGATAACCGTAAAACCTTATTAATCCATTACATGCTAAAATATAAAATAAATTTGAAAATCTTGGGGTCCCCCCCCCGAGATTTCTCATTAATTAATAAAAAAAAAAAACTAAAGGCATTCAGAACCTGTTATTCGTGTGATATAACCTTTGGACATGAAGTTTTCAAATAAAAGAAAATTCGCCAAAACTAAACTTGCGCTTAAAAGCTCGTGACGGAGATGATCCAATATTGCGGGAAAAACGATTTTGAATTATTAATTTCATTTTTCTTAAATCGTTTGATATTGGTATTTCTAATGCTAACAATTCAATAGAACATTCTGAAATGAATTCAAGAAGCATTTAAAAACATATTTACATGCTTCCATCTTGAATTGCGACAGTAGGATATTTTTGTAGTATCACAGGGAAATGCGGAGTGGTAAGGATAAGGGAAAATGAAAATAATAGGGCAGGAAAAATAATTCAACCACTTTTGTGTATGTTATCCAATTCACATGAATGTAAGTCATTGTAAACCGAACAGAAAGTAAATAAATGGTCTTCTAGTTTGGGACATATTGCCCTTAACTAGAGGGACACAAAACTATACACTTAGCGAAGAATGACCCAGCTATACTTTACAGACCTATTGGCAGCATTGCGCGGACGACAGCGGAAAAACCAGGGAATAGTGTAGATGAAAGGCCAGTGAAGAATTCCACCCACACCCTATTGGACGGAGAGTACACATTCGTGGGTACCAAGCGAGAATGGAACACATCGAAATACGAGGTTTGGTTGGAGATATAGAGGCCGTTTCCGAACGCGAGATACGACGAGTGACTGATATTGTAAACGGTGAAATTGAAATGAATAACGTAGTTGGCGTCCTCCACGCTAAAGGTCCAGAAATGGAGGGAGGAATTGCCTGTGTAGGGCTCCGGGTAGAGTGGAGAGGTGAATGTGAGAGACTGGCCGATGGTGACATTATAGCCTGGAGCAAAAACGTAAGAGAAATTCACAATTAAGTTTAGTGGTGTAATCTCTGCAGCGGGGTTATGCAATCGTTTAAATGTATATGGATCGTAACTTACATGTTTAAGTGCCTAAAGGGTCCTTATGTGTAACTTGCATTAGCTTCATTTAATATACAGTGTGTCCCAGAAAAAAGGAAACCGGATTTCATCGCAAAAATATTCTATCATAATGAATACTTTTTTTAATATATTAGGTATGATTGTAAAGCTCTGTTCCTCAATGGATATTGGTGCTACCAAAATTTCATTTGCACGCGCATATTCCATCTTTGAGTCCATTTTCATGGTAAAAAATGTAATTGTTTTTGAAAAATAAAAGCATGACGTCAAAATTCAGAATTTTCTCTTTTATTTGACACCTCAGGCGTAAAAAATGAATTACGGTAATTGGCCGGAGAACAAGTAAAAATAAAACATGGCCTTTTTAGCGTGATTTTTAAATGAATAAATTTTGAGAACGAGAAGGCGAGCAGAAAAATGAGATTCACGCACGCTGACTTCACACAAATTTTGCTCGGGACACAACAATAGGCTCCGAATCATGTTCGCAAGGGTAATCTATTGCTTGCTGCTGCCAATTCCAGAAAACTGTTAATGAAATGGCATTTTGGAACATTTCTGAAAGCAAAGCATCATTTCAAATTGTCTTTTCTCACTGATCAAACGCATTTTTCACAAATGTAGTATCATAGAAAAAAGATAAAATCACTTTCAATATTGGCCTTCAATGTCGAAAATAACTCAGAATACATTCAAGCATGAAACTTTGAATTTCAAATTTGCTCGTGCAAATGATTTTATACTTGTGTTCCTTCTTATTGTCCTTTGCTCAGCCATGCGTGAAATGGGAATCTCTGTGATTGGTATCAAATGAAAGAAGAGAAAATATGCTTTCCAACCATGTACAACTTATTTTTCATACTTGTTTTAAGAATATTGAAATATCTTCATCAATCTCGGTTTCCTTTTTTTTTTATCTGGACACACTTGTATAAAGGCAAAAGGGATGATCGGAAACACTCTACATTTTGAGATGAAACTATTCGAGAATCATGTACACACCTACAGGAGTATTCCCTGCGTCGGGTAAATTTATATCATAGCGAATTTAATTTAATTTCTATCAGGGTCCTACTCTAATTCAGTACATATTCACGTCTGTTCCTCCTCAAGACTTGAGACTTGGAATGAAAAAAAAAATCGTCACGGACTGTTTTTAAGCTATGTGCTGGAGATAATGTTTTAACTATCGACACCACCACTTCTGTCATATGATTTAATAACCAGAGAGGGAATCGTTTACTAAGTGATAACAACGCTGCCTGAATCAACATGTGGTCTAGGTGTAATGGCAGTATAACATTTTAACAATAAGTTTTTGTCATGTTACCGTGCTTTCATCAGTAAGTTCATCGACCAGCATGCAATCCGCATGCTAAATATGTTGTTTGATGGATTTGCTGTCACTCGGAAGCGCCATTTACTGGGTATCGCGATATTATGATCCATAATTCTTTGAGTGCCCATGCAAAGGCCTTTAACTGTATGTCGTGTGCTATACAAAGGCCATTGGCTGTATTTACTGTGTATTATATTAGCGGCCTTTTGGCTGGGCACACGGCATACAGTTAACGGCCTTTGCATAGGCACACAACGAATTGCAGTTTGTAATCTTGCCTACGTGTGCCAAGTATGAGGACACGCAATCGTTCACGCAGTTTTGCTGGGTCTCCCCCACAGCCCCAGTCCTTAGCCTCGAGTGTCATTTCATCCATCGCAGTGTGATTATATACATGCCCTTATAACATAAACCACGGTAAACCAAGGTATTGTCCAATTTAACAGGTACTTCCATGGTACTACCATGCTAGTACCATGGTACCATGGTAATACATGGACCAGGGTAGTACCATAGTAACAGCAAGGTCGTCCCATGGTAATACCATGGTAATTATATGGTAATAACATGGTAATTATATGGTAATTACATGGTAAATTGGCCAATGTCATGGTAAACCATGGAATACCGTCGTATACCATGGTAGTTCTATGGTAATACCATTGGAATACCATGGTAATCCATAGTTTACCATAATACGACGGTAATATTAATTCTATTCTACATGCTATTACCATGTTTTATCATACAGTAGTACTACCATGGTACTATGGTAATACCATGATTAATTGGCCAATGCAATGTCAGACCATGGTATTACCTATGGTTTATTTTATAAGGGTAGGCAGTCACCGAGGCATTATCAAAGGGCTGATGTCTCGGATAAAATAATAACTTATTATTAACCTTTAAGGTCAATTGGCTCACCTATAGTTTGGAGTTCCCAGCCACACCCCTGTTCGTCTTCGCCGTTCCGGCAGTCATGGAATCGGTCACATTGCAAACTCAGTGAGATGCATACTTCGGGGCAAGCGAACTGAAACGCATTGCATCCAGCTGAAAGGAAGATAGAGGATAATATTTTGGTTACAATCAGTGATATCTAAAGAGAAGAGTACTGTTTCTATCGCACATGTAATGCATGTATAATATAATTATAAGCAATAACTCAATTATGTAAAGCTTCCCAGATCTAGTGTATATATAGAATGCAATAACGCCCTAATTTGACACACAAATGATTTGAATCTAGCACCAAGGGTTCCTGTCTTGTAACATACGAAACTTGGTTGTGCAATAAAGCAATCATTTTCCTTATGTGTGCATAAGTCATCTTGTTAGATAACCCATTGCGGTTGAATTATGGAACAAGGGTTTTATTTCTCGTGTGCATACAGTTGAATTAATTGACCAACCTTTCTCACCTTTGTTTGTTTCTTTTCTAATGTGCATGTGTATGAGTGAACTTACAATAGGTACACTGTGTAAAAATGTGAACAATTGAACACGGTGGCGGCCTTTTCCCGTCAGTATTGTGCAAGTAAAAAATGACGTCGCGGCAGTATTTTAAAAATAGATACAACTGGATACTTCCACAATGTACCGATTGTATGTTTTTGTGTGTATGTCTGTGTGTTTATGTGTGAGGGTGGTGGGTTTTTAGTGGAGAGGGGGCAACCGATCAGACCCTGGCTTTGCCCCTAATTTAACCTATTGCTTATGGGCATGGATTTGCCTTACATTGCCTCCATAGGAATTTAAGAATCTCGGAGGCAACGGGTTAATATACACAAAATTCAGTGTTCCTCTTACTGCAGTCGACTTCGTCTTCGCCATTGGCCGGGCAGTCTCTAATGCCGTCACATTGCCATCTTGCTGGAATACACGTCACATCGTCTGCACATGCGTATTCATCCTCTTGACAGATGACTGGTGGAGTAGCTGTAGTGGTGATGAACAGATAAAGGGGATTTATTACAGGGACGGATGTGGGCCAAACAGACAAAGGATGGATGAATTAAATAAAAAGACACTAAAATCAAACCACTACAACACAAAACAACAGGAAACCAAGAAAAGAATATGGGATATTCAATATGAAAACGGTCCTGGTTTACCCAGATATCACCCGTCAATACATTATCCTGTAAGAGACGATTTGATTTTGATATTACTCGCATTCGCCACGGCCAGACCCCGAGATATCTCGTAGTAATTGCTTAAGGAATGGTAGTTATTTTGCTGTAAGTGGGGTGGTAAAGTTTGGTAAATTAGAGTCGGCATAGTAACAGTTGTGTATTAACCTTGGGTTGGTTTTTGAACAGGACACCATATGCTGTATATTCTTTTATAGTGTTAACAACCTTACACTCTTCAAGGGTTAAGAGTGAATATCATTCCTCAAATGAAAATTAATCATTGTGTATTGCTGAAAATGAAACATTCATGACTTCAGAGTTTTCCGACTGAAGATAAAAAAAAAATCCGTTACCATAAAAGAAGTAGCTACATCAAATTACTGTGGGCAAGCATGTGTCAACAAAGGCGAGAACAAAATCATCCAACTTGAACACTTCTCAAGAGAATATTTCTTCCTTCCACTTTTTTTCTCTCTCATCTCTTATCCCACAAAATCACAGGCGTCGGCACGTTTCAGGAATACAAAGCATTGGGGGGGGGCAGGGCATTGTTCACGTACAATGCTCCTGCCCCCCCCCCATGCCTTTGTGTTCCTGAATCGTGCCGACGCCTGCTGCGCTCAATTAGTTTAAGGTCTTTAACCAATATTTTAATTGTTATCAAAGGGCGTACGGATTATTTTTTGCAAGGTACTGACAGAAATAGTACTAGTACTCTTTTTTCTGCAGAGTTAAATTTGACGCGGAATGGGAGCTGACTCGAATTAAAATGACTTGGATTTTTTAATTAATTTGAAACGAAATGTGACCTCAGCCGGTAATTCAATCCATTTTAGTCAAATTAATTCGGAAGTCCGAGTAACTTTAATTCGGAATGGAGGCTCCCAGCTGACCCCATTCTGAGTCAATTAAATTTGACTCTGCAGCAAGAAAAGTGAGAAAAGAAATAAAGAAAGTGTAAAAAAATGGTACGTACTGTTTCGATGAATTGCCATTGCTCTGGCCGAGAAACCAGGATAACCGTTTTCATTGCCAGTGTGAAATTCAACCCAAACTGATGATTGGAACGAAACAAGCTGTGTCAGCGGAATCCGGAAATGGTACAACTCGAAGATTGTTGTATGGTTTGAAATGTCAGTGCCGTTGCCGAAGAGGAGATATGAAGAGCTGCTGATATTGTACTCGTCGAAGATGAAATGAACCACGTAGTCCTCCTCGGTGTCAATGGTGAAACTCCAGAAATGTTGCGAGCCGTTTCCGACATAAGGTTCGGGATATAAAGGTGATGTAAAGGTGACTGTGTCAGTTAGGCCAATGGTGAAATCTAGGTTAAAACAGAGAAATGCAAATAAAATAAGTAAATCCACTTATTAGCCACTTCATCCATCACTAATATTGTTGAGCTCAAAAAACAAAACAAAAACGAAAGACATTCAGAATCTGTTGTTGTGATATGACCGTTTGACATAAAGCTTCACTCTAAAAAACTAAAAACTAAACTTCTGCTCTAAAGCCCAAGTATAGTTTTGGTAAATGGTAAAAAATAAAATTCTTTGCAATTATATTTTTAGATACACCTATAATCTATAAACACCGTGAAAATTGCTCGCTCTGAAACTTTCCCATTTTGGAGAGATTATTCAAAATGTTAAATCTCCCGGGGGGGGGGGGGTAGGGCGGGGGGACCGCGATATTTCCCAAAGGTAATGTTTATACCGTTTTAGATGCTTTCCTTTAATGTAAACATCATAATTTGTCACAATTTTCAGTAGGTATGATGTTGTTTTCTGATGTCTGGGTGACAATAGAATACTTTGTGACAGATTGACCAACAATTTGTGTGATCAACCAAAACTATACTTGGACATTAACATTTACCTTCTCTTATGTTAACAAGTACCTTTTCTTATGTTTACACTTACCTTTTATTATGTTAACACTTCACTCTGTTAACCCGTAGCTTCTCTAATATTAACACTTTCATTTTCTTATATTAATAATTACCTTTTATGTTAATACTTACTTTCTTCTTTATAAACACTTACCTTGTGTTCAGTTAACATTTGCATTCTGTTTGATAACACTTACCTACTCTTATGTTAATACGTACCTTCTGTCATATTTCCCCATCCGCAAATTTGTTCGTCTTCGCCGTTGACGCAGTCATGAACAAGATCGCATGTTTCAGTTACTGAGATACACTTTTCAAGACAGGCAAACTCCATATCATCGCATTCTGGGCAGAAAAGCAATGTCGTTAGAGAATGAGAAAATAAAGAAAAATAAACATGACAGACATGAGACCGAGAAGAAAAAAACATAAACAAAAAGAAAACCAGAAATATGCGATTATGCAGGATGACAGAAGCTAAAATATGGCAAACTAAATTTTAACAATCACGCAAATGACAAATAAATGAATAGATAAACAGATAATTGAATAAATGAATACATACATACATACATACATAAATAAATGCGATGTATGAACATACAAATAAAAGTACTTATTAAAAGTAAGTTCATATACCGAATATATATTATGTAAAGTAACCAGAAGGATAAATATCAGATTGAAAGGAAGAGGTAGTTAAAGGGGAGGGGGGGGGGGGTATTAAGTTGTTTGACCAATACAAAAAGAATTGAACGATAACATAGATGATCTGAACAAAACACAAGAAAACTTTGACGCTGGAGCTGAAAATGGTTGCTACCACGAAAAACCTGAGCAGAATTGTATTAAAGGCAAAGTTCACCCAGAGTTCAAGTTGTTCTTGATAAAAGCAGAACAATAAGAGAAACATATTAATAAAAGTTTGGCGAAAATCCACCAAAGAATAACAGAGTTGTGGAAGTTTTAACTTTTAAATTTCTGACGTCACATGTGAGCAGCTCCCCATATGTCATGTGATATAAATTCCATAAAAGTGCCGTTTTCGCAGAAACTTGAACATGATTTTACCTGTGCATTCAATATATTATCAGAAACATTATTTCATACAAGCTTCTATGAAAAAAATCCCATTCAGTTATCATGAACCATTAAACAATGGCAATTTATGGAGTTTATATTACATGAAAATTGGGAGCTGCTCGCATGTGACGTCACAAATTTAAAACTTTGAAATCTCATAACTCTGTTATTCTTTGGTGGATTTTCGCCAAACTTTCATTAATATGTTCCTCTCATTGTTCTGCTTTTATTGAAACCAACTTGATTTCAGGGTGAACTAGTAGAGGACCAGCTTGTAGGTCCCGTGACCGAAGTCTGGGAACAAAGGTTTGAACGTGGTTTCGGGTTCCCTGATGGATTTTGAACATTTATGACTTGGGCTGGCCGCTTTGAACTTCCGGGCATTTTGGCTAGGGTCAATTAAAGTTCACATAGGGGTCAAAAATCAAAGTTGTCTAAATTGTGTCAACATGCATATCAAATTACTCGTCTACTCACAAGGATTCCAAAAATGTATACTTTCCTATGTATCCGGTCTCCTATGAGGGCGCTACAGCCCAAAATATGAAAAGGTCAACGCACTTTCAATATCGGGTCAAAATGATACCTTGACCAATTTTGGTGATTTTGGTGTCTAATTATATGTTTTCCTACATGAGAAATTCAACTATGTTCATTTTAAGTGGAGAAATTGGATTCTTGAATTCAAAAATGGTTACACCACAATAAGTCTATGCAGCCATATGCCATACATTATCATTGGATTATGACATTATATTGTGCTTTAAATTTCAAGGTTATGATTCAATTTTTTTCAGTTAAGTGGAGAAATTGGATTCTTGACCGTGAAATTCAAAAATGGTTACACCACAATAAGTCTATGCAGCCATATGCCATACATTATCATTGGATTATGACATTATATTGTGCTTTAAATTTCAAGGTTATGATTCAATTTTTTCAGTTAAAAAGTACATAGTTAAATTTCTCATGTAGGAAAACATATAATTAGACACCAAAATCATCAAAATTGGTCAAGGTATCATTTTGACCCGATATCGAAAGTGCGTTGACCTTTTCATATTTTGGACTGTAGCGCCCTCATTTGAGACCGGATACATAGGAAAGTATACATTTTTGGAATCCTTGTGAGTAGACGAGTAATTTGATATGCATGTTGACACAATTTAGACAACTTTGATTTTTGACCCCTATGTGAACTTTAATTGACCCCTATTCAAAATGCCCGGAAGTTCGAAGCGGCCAGCCCAAGTAAAAAATGTTCAAAATCCATCCGGGAACCCGAAACCACTTTCAAACCCTTGTTCCCAGACTTTGGTCACGGGACCTACAGGCTGGTCCTCTACTAAACCATGCCTTTAAGCATAATAAGAAACATTGGCCGTTTGGATTATTATATTACTGCACATCCCCCTCCCCCCAAAAAAAAGATACATAAAGGAATAATACTAATACGTCATTATTTGAAACGTAATTCGCTGTGATTTTGATAATTCATCGTTTGTATTACTTGTTTTCTTTTCATACAACAACGGTTGAAACGTTTTTCCACATTACATATAGTTTTAGGCATACCAAACTTCATATCAATTTCTTAACAACAGAAGGCGATCCTCTTTTACGCAGAGAAATACGAGGTTATGATACGCACTGGTCATGTACTAGTGCTCTCTCGCCACATGTCTATTGTTTGCATTCACACTCGAACGCATAATGATAAACACACACGTGGATATCTCAGTGCGAGAAAATCGTATCTGTCATTGTTTTTGCCAATTCCGCGAGCCTTCTCCGAACAAATACAATTTGATTTTTACATTTTTTGAATCCTCAGACTTCCCACTACAAATCCTCATCGTCAATACATTTACAGATCTCGCACTTTCATTTTATGAAGCGGCAAAGACAGAAAAAATGAGAAAACGGGGATCTTCCACGAGATATTTTACCAAAAAGGAAGTCTTTAGACTCAAAACCGCGGGCCATAACGTTGACTTTAATCACATATTTTGATCTAACCTTAAAGAGAAATCTTTGATTATCATAAATCTCGTGTCAATAGTATATCAAGCCTGTAGATTTGTTACAATGGCAAAAAATGTGCCAAAGACGACGGTTTTAGTTCCAATTTACCATTGTGTTGCAAAACTTTAGACCATGAAGAAAGTAAAAGATCGCTTAGAAATTGATATGCTACAGATATTTCATGATGCACTTACCTAGAGGACGAAGGAAGGCTGTGGCAGAAAATCCACTACCTATTCCAACGGGACCACCGTGGAATTCGACCCACATTGTGTCGCTTTCAGAGGTAACCGAAGTTGGGGTGGTAAAATGGTGGTAAACCACAAACATCGAGTTGTGATTCGTGTATTCTAGTCCATTGCCAAAAGATAGGAAACTTCCTATACTGACGTCAAAATCATGAATCTCAACCTTGGAAAATAGAAAAAAAATCATCATCTTCCAGTAAAGCATAATAGGCCCATGGAATATATTTGTGCTAAAATATTCATAGATCAATACCCATTCATACATCTATTGATTTCTCGTAATATGCCACCTCATTATTGAAATCCTCTTATTTCTCGCATTTTGCATTACGCAGCGCCATCATATGGCAGACCCGAACAGGGTTATTTGGCGCTTTGCATCTTGGGTAAAATTAGACAAGCACGATCCCATTTTCCACGTTCGACGCCTCTTTTTCTCAAACTTTTCGTAGTCGACAAGCTTCTAATGGTTTGTATTTTTCTTCACCTCACGCTGCCAAATTAACCAATTCCTCCTTTTTCTTTCCTGAACATGGAATTCCCGATAAAATTTTTCAATTTATCAACATGCATCGCCCGAAAACTACAGTCGAGATTATATTGGCGTAGATTCGGCAGGCTCATGCATATTAAATCTCGTTCTCGGCCGATGACGTATGGCTCATCAATATTAACACCTTGGAACAACTTGGCTACATACAATAAGATCACAAAATTACCGAGACTAGTCACCGAATCGCAGCTAGCTCTGTGGTTAGAGAGGCAGTCTTCATATTTGAAGATCATCGGTTCGAATCTTGTTGGAGGCAATATTTTTAAATCTATTTTTATCACCATTTTTTTAAATTAGATTGAAGATAAGGTTTATTCCGTCAAACAAAACTTAGAAAATAAAGTTAGCTAGCGAGATTTTCAAGCTAATGAATATTAGTGAGCCTGCCGCATCTACTCCAATATAGACTCATCCTGCACAATGCACGTCGTCCTGGAAGTTGGAAATCTAGCCTCTCCGGGTTAGACGTTGGTGGCGCAACGTATTGCAGAACTCCAGAATAGTAGAGCTACACGTTTCCGTTGACATTACTTCAAAACAAACGAACGGCGAATTTAACGACATTAATCGATAGAGCTAAAACGTTTTCGTCATATTTTGATTATTTTGTTTAAGTTGCCCAGTGGAAACTACTTGAAACAGGAATGTTGTCCAACAATTTTTCCAAAGGTGATTGTAAAACACCACAGTATTTGCCCCCTTTGCAGTTTGTACATTGCGTGGTTTACATAAAAGTACACTTCATACATAGTGTTCCAGCATTTTGAGGGAAATCTTTGTTGATTCACCATTGTGTTAGACTCACTATCCCCCGTAAAAAGACATTTGTTTGAACCGGGGTGTCAACCGTTGAGTGAGTGACCTTTACGACATAGTCTTCTGGTTAAAGAAGCAATATCAGAACAGAACTTGTAATGTTTCCTACTGGGAAATGACCTATCAGATTTTTCTCACTTGGGGAATTTAGAGTGAGTATGCAACAAAGTCGACTTGACCCCCTCCTTCCCTCTAATAGGTAAAAACAATGTGGCCTCCAATAACCACTGACTTCATAGCACTTAACTTTGGATAGCCCAGTGACATTAATATCCTATTATGCATCTCTAACCGAAGTTTGGGCGTACAATTTTCGTGACGATGGCAAAGTTATTTGTCACAAATGATTCTTGCGAGTTAACAATAGCATGCACCTTTAAAAACACTACCGTATAACATTGGAAAGTCCATAAGGTTAAGATCCCTCAAGAGTATTTCTGACCTAAGTTTGGTCGAAGTTGAAGTTACAATTCAAAAGTTGTTTGCAATTGAACTTATGGTTGTAGAGGTACTCAGCACATGTGTCATTTAATGACTTTTGACTTCAGCACATGCCCATGCACGGCACTGTAGTAGCAGTTGAGATCTATCCAACCGCATTTTTTACATCAGGGTATCGTTTCATGAAAGTTGTCATTTCTGACAAGTTGTCAGACTCTGATAAGTTCAGTAAATTCCTTGGTTTTGATTTGTTGAGAAGCACTGCGCACTGACTGTTACTATGGTAACTGTCAGAGTCTGACAACTCGTCAGAACTGACAACTTTTTTGAAACGGTCCCCCAATTAGTTGTAGTTGGAATGACGTTGCAGTGTTACTTGTCTAAAAAAAAAGTCTTGCATGACTTGAACATTTTGTGACCGTCACCGAATAGAAGGTGGAGCATAGACGGACAGCGGACAAAAAATAAATGCACAGAAAATGGCGATAGATTTGATTTAGACTGATTAAAGATTGTGTTTAGGATTCGTATACGGCAAAATGAATAAAATGAGCTAATCATTCATAATGTAAAGATTAGTTTAAATAAACACCTCTCACAAAACGTTTGAGAAGGATAAGGCTACGTAGTTTTGGTAAAAATCTTGACGGTTAAACTTAAAAACGTCCAGAGTGACGGCCCATGCTTTACAATTCCGTTAGTTTCAAATTTGTTTGATCGCCTGCTAGCCGACGGTCACGCAAATATCAGCAATTAAACCATATTAGCGTATGGAGTCAATCACTGACCGCAGCGTTCAGCTGGTCATGCGAACGTACACACAACCGTGTTCTGCAGTTTGAGAAAAATTTGAAATTCACGGAAAAACAAATATTCTGGTAGCATATCGTCATGAGTTTTTCTCATGAGAAAAAAAATCATGACGTATATAGATCTCAATCTTCCAAGAGACCATTGGTAATGATAATGAAGGGAAGTGATAGACTCGCAAATCCTGAACCCAATCTTTTCAGCTGTATTCACACTTTACCATATAAGTATTGTTACTGTTGCAAAAAAGAAACACACACACACACACACACACACACACACACACACACACACACACACACACACACACACACACACACACACACACACACACACACACACACACACACACACACACACACACACACACACACACCAACACCCCCCCCCCAAAAAAACAAAAAAGCAATACACACACGCTGGATGACAAAACCTGGCGGCGCCTGGAAGAGAAAACTACGTAGTAGCTGTTTTGGCCGTAGTAAGCAGGGTAGTTTGGTGAACTAAGTTGACCAGTAATCACGGGCTGTAAGTCGTAACAATGTCTGTGATTGAAATGGATTGTAGGAGCAAATGCGATTCATCGCGTATAAAATTGATCAGTGGGCATATTATACAAACTGTATAATGCGTCCAGTAAAAAACAGAACCTTAAAATTAAAGCTTTACTTTGCGGCAGCAATCGGCCGTATTATTAAAACAATGCCCCATATACTATACTGCTCTTTCACATATACATTAAACGAATAATATTTATTCATGCAATGTCTAGTACCAAGATATTGAAAAAATATAATGTCAGAAACATTTGCTACACGTTTGTGGCTTTCTAGCACTCTGACTAAGATCTGATCTCTCCTTTCCTGATTTGCATAGTGTAAAAGCCCATTAAGCCACAACTTTAGTTTTGGCGATTTTTTTACTTACTTTGAAACTTATATTCCAAACGGTCAGAATCACCCCAATAACAGCATTTCTGAATGTCATCGTTTTTATTTTATATAGTTAATGAAAAATCTTGGGGGGGGGAACCCCCCCCCCCGAATTTTCGAATATATTTTAACATTTAGCATCCAATGCGTTAATAAGGTGTAAGTGTCTGAATATACACTCAGCAGAACGCATCAGACACCTGACTCTGATCTTTCTGCCTGATAATTCAATGATAACCCAAAACCTTATTAAACGCTTGGATCTAAGAAGTTATTCTATAGATTATGATAAAATCCGAAACATAACTTTTTCCATGATTAGATAGACAGATAGATGATAGATAGATGAGATAGATAGCTAGATTAGCTAGATAGCTAGATAGAACAGTTTAACTGACAGATATGCTAGAAAACTGGAGACATTTAAGTTTTTAAAGATTGGCTAAAATTTACACAGTTAAAAAAAATCTGAGCCTACATATCCCCATGATACCATTGTCTTTATAGTCTAAAATCGACCCCTGAAAAAAAAAATGTCTATCTTCAAATGATTATTTATGTGCTTTAAACAAAAGTGAAAATCCGTTAATTGATCGAAACCC
>JZLH01S0321421.1:37928-48714 GCA_001188425.1 Eucidaris tribuloides | reverse complement strand
AGTAGGGCGATCAGGCATCCGACTACACTCGGGTTGATTTCGGGGCAGAGGAGGAGAGCTAATTAGTGATGAACATGGGGCAGCAATATTTGCCACAATTTAAAGGCATGATTTAACAAAGTTGATTGATTGATTGAATTTATTTTCCACTTTCATGATAAAAAGAACAAACATGTACAATAAATATGATAAATAACGTTGACAAAATACTTCAACTACTATAAACTACAAAAAACAATTAATACCTCACGTCAATGATAATAAAAAAATGGACGAATCTTCTCAAAGTTGAAGATCCCTTCACAATCATAAAAATATATATAACAGAGTACGATGCACATTACAAACCACGTACACATTACACAAAAAATACATCAGCCTGACTAAATGGGTGTACCTAGCTTTCTAATGTTAACTTTGTAATAGATGTTTCTTTAGCTTTGATTTGAAACTTTTAACAGCACTGCAGTTTTAGAAACCTAGGCTACATAATCCCCGTGCTATAAGTTTCTCTGATGTACTTCAAAATTGCCATTACGTGCTTTAAATACAAAACAGAAAATACCCAGTTTGACATGTTCAATCCCACATAGACTGCACTGTTTTAATTGATTGTGAGCCTGATGCACGAGTCGTCTGCGAATTTTTAAATACATAGCTTATCTTGCCAGTGGCAGCCTAATTTTCCAAAGTTTTGCATTCTGGTGTTTTCCCCCATTCAAACACTTAATTTATAAAAGTTTGACCTTTTTTGTTAAATGAAAGGCATCATATAATGATATTTCCATTTAAAAATTGTGAGCTACATGATATCCCATGCTACTGGTGTCTTTGACAAGGTCTAAAAGTGAAGCCCTGAAAAAATTACACTTCAAAATGATCATTAGATGCTTTAAAAAAGTAAAAATCGTTGAGAGACCATTTAAGTTTCCCCCATGGACTGCTGTGTTGCAGAATTTCCATCGGCGGAGAATAATTCATGTGGCAATTTTTTATTTGTACATATTTTACAAGTGACAACATTTGCTGCCTGAACTTTTGTGTTCTAGGGTGTTTATGTGTCCATTCAAACACTGTCAGATAGCAAAGTTTGACAATTTATGAAACAGGTCTTCCATGATAATTATATAGGGTCTTTAAACTTGTACAATATTTAAATGTGTCTTTTACATACCAGCTTGTCCGAAAAGTGTCCGAAATTGTCTATTTCCGTTGGCCCAATGCAAGGCCGCAGCCATCCCCCAGTAAATGATATACATAAGACTTCCACACGGATGTACATGTAAAGGCCACCGCACACTATGCGATTTTCCGTCGCACGACTTACCGATTTGCATCTGAAATAAATCCCGGACATAAATCAGCGTGTACGAAATATAAGCTTTGTTTTTTTTATTTCGTATCCAAGTCGGTGCAGTCGTACGACAAAAGTCGTGTAGTGTGCGGTGGCCTTAATGCAACAAATCAGTATATCACTTAAATAAGGCTTTCATTAGTTAAAGTAACTAACGACACTAGTTTGACATTTTTACCTTATAATAAACTAAGGAACTAAACGATTGGAGCCAAAATAGTACACTTATACAAAGGCTTCGTTAAGAAAACGTATTTTATCATAACTTAGTCATACAACTTGTGTTTTTTTCCAAATTATGTATGTTTAAAGTAATAATAAATTTATACAGATTTCAAATGTTGGTCCAAAATATACGATATATACCAGTACTGTCCTTGGGCGTGCATGAAAATAAAGACGCCCGACATTCTTACCAAATGGAATGTAAAGTAACTGAAAACTTGTAAATCCTTAGAAAAATTGAAATTTACTTAAATTTATTTCAGAATGATTCTTCTGGGTTTTTTGTTTTTGGAAAACATTTCATTGAAAGGTAAAATGTGTCCCATAATGCGGTTCATAGAATGTAGACACATAACGAGTCACTAAAACAAAAAGTTTCCATTAGTTTAAAGCAAAATTTGTTAACTCGTCGCAAGAATCATTGTTTTACGAACTTGTACAACTTTTCAGACATAAAACACCCAAAACACTGAGTTCTAAACCATATCACTTTTCAAAATATACAATAACCTCAGAGAAATATGATTTACAAAATATACATCATTATGTACACCAAACAACATTTCTCTACCACCTGGTCAACAATAAACACAACGAAACGTCTAAATCACTCGTTTTATCTTAACGCGTAGAAATCCCAGGTCAGAGTGACTCGAAACGGGTCCGTCTAGGTCAAATTCGGAACAGGGTCTGGTTCAACCAAACAAAACAACGTTTGAACAAAATCTGGGTCAATATGACCCGGATTTTGGTAAAACTTGACCCGTTATGTATTTTTTTTTTGTAATTTGATCTTAACCGTTTCCAAGTGTAACCCCGAACGGACCGGTTTCCCCTATCAGTCATACCCAGGATTTTTAAAAGTGAAAATAAAACGAGTGATTCAGGCTGATTGAATCGGAGATTCCATCCATATCAACATGGGGTTCCCAGCATGGTGATCGCTCCATTTTTTGGGAGAAGTAATAAGGGAATTTGAATAAATTCTTTGTCAGCTGCTCATATTTTGGCGATCAAAAAATATAACGGGTCCAAATGTATAAAAGTCTTTTAAATGTGATTTGAAAATATATGGAGATGAGATCAAACCCATTCTAAAGGTACCCCTGCCGGGAAAAATCACAATGTGGTTACAGTGTGTCCACACAGCGATCACAGTGTGACTCTGTGAAATTGGACTAAATCCACACCGTGATCTTGAACACAAGGCCATCACAGTGTGAACTCTACGCCGACTCTACGATCACACAGTGTGGTCATAGTGTCATTCTATGAAAATGAAGAAAATCCACAAATCCACAGTGTGTTTACACTGTGGTAAACGTGCTGTGACGACATATTCGGCAGGGACAAACCCATCGCTGTAGAATCGGTCATTGCAAAAACATTACCAACGCAAAATTGAAAACGAAACAGGTAAAACATAAAGAGAGCGTTACTCCTTAAATTTCATCCGACCTTTTTCCAGAAAGTACATTTAAACTTTCAATTAAAGTGTTTATTAAACACGTTAGAAAAGATTACAAGATTAAATTACAAGATTGACGACGATGAGTGAAGTCTATTTTTGCACTTGTCACACAAAAAAATCAGTTAATTGGATCTGAGCTGTTCGTTTACGATCGTCAGAAGTAATTGGTTTCAGAATTAAAATAACATGGAGTTGAATTTCTTGAAGGAGGAATAACAGATATCATCTTCGTCACCTAAAAATAATGACTTGACAACTTCAGATCTGATCAACACGAATACAGTTCCTTTCTGTCCATGTGGATATTGATATATTGAATAGCAGGCAGCCTCTCGCCGTTCACGTTCGCTGCATTTTTACCATGATCAATACCATCGCTGAACTTCACGGGTACGACAGACGTTTTGGGCGAGACCGTGTCCATGGACGAGGTTTTCTTCGTGCCATTGGTTGTTACGGAACTACTTTTACCCGTGAGTCTCTGCGCATCTTTCCTCATCCGATCAGCGTAGCCGATGTTCTTCTTTTGGGCGAGCGCGGCTGAAGAACTCCTCATCTGCCGTTCGACGTGTGTCGTACGCTGCGCGCAGCAAATCGCCCACGATCGTAGCACTTCGGGATAGAGGGCGCAGCGGAAGAGGAAAATGAAGAATCCCTGGAGAGGGTTGATAATGCACACGAGATACGTGAAGACCACCGTCGTCTCTTCCACGGCTAAGAAGCCCAGGATCCAAGTTAGGCCGAGCAGGAACGTGACGCTGAGGGCGCACCCGATCTGTGTTCGGCGCACGCTCTTGGGACGAGCATGAATGTCGTTCTTGGACGCACACACCGTGCGGAGGACCATGGAGAAAACGATGAAGTTCGAGACGAGAAGAAGACAGCACGGGCCGAGGTAGCCGAAGTAGTAGACGTAAGGATTGGTCTGCGCCAACATACAACTGCATATAAAGCCACATGGGAAAGATAGAGGTACTGTGTTAAAACTTTATCATTCATCCATCTTAGATCTACGTCCATCTAAAACACATCTCCTTGTATCATTACTGCAGCTTCATCGTGAAAAAGTCGTTTTACCTCATTCCATTTATTGAGTTTAAAAGGTTATATTTAATTCAACTTAGTTAGATAATAGACACAGTTTAAATGTTTAAAAGTGAAGACAGTACGAGGGAACGAGGTGAGAATGACAGTCTGTGTGGACCAACTAAAATGAACTGTACATTAAACCCCAAAACAAACACATGTATAAGCAAACACTCTCATACTCGCACAACGCTACACACACAACTTTGTATCAACATAGTTAGAGGAATACTTCAATTTTATTTGTAAATGTACATCTCGTATAAATCTTGAAACCCCTTTTGGTGTAACCCCTTCGACACTTGGTGTATTCGAAAATTTATTCTAGCTCTTTGGCAAGTGTTTTTCTTACAGAGAATCGTCGATGTAGATAAACAACTACATACGTTTTATTTCATCGCATTAAGCAAATTCTGCGGAATTTTGAAAGTGACCACACGCGTGTCCGAACGTGCGCCATTCAGCGTAACAACTCGTCCGTGTTTGAATTTGATTTGATCTCATTCCATCACGGTTTCCGACTCAATCCCCTCATCACTTTCACAGAATAAAACGAAGACACCGGCAATCACACTTAACCTTGAAATTGGCCTAATCTGCAGAGACAAGATTTTAACCCGACTGAGTTCTCCTCGACGACCGCGTGTTCTAAGATGTTACCTAAGAATTGTTTCTTTAATCCTCTTACTTATCTCTGCGCATCTTTACACCCGTCTTATCTACCCGATGATATTCGTACGGTATGCTTACATTTTATACGCGGGAAGCTCGCCGTATAGACTGAAGTCGATGGTGGCGGTTATTATGACCGGTACGATGGGTAATCCTGTAAAAGGGAAAAAAGGTTGAGCAGAGAATGAATAAGTTATAATATGTCGCAAATAATAACATCTTATGAGTGTATACTGTCAAATGTTAGCAGGAGCGGAGATTTCATGTGACGAGTAGGGAGGGGGGACGAAAACACCGAAGGGATATGATAATATCCTCGAGCGGGGAAAAACGCCCCAATGACATATTATTATATTGTTAAAAAAATGAAATTGTGACTTCAAAGTACCCCTCACTCTCATTATTAAAGTTTAATAATATATTTTCGTCACATTTATCATTTAAATAGGTATGCCGAATACAAAATCTATCAAAAATGCTAACAAATTGAAAAATATATATATATATATTAAGTTTTAAAAATCGAGGGGGGAAATCCCCCCCCCCCGAAAAAAATCCTCCCGGACCGCAGGCCATGCTTGTTAGTGTAGGCGGTTATTATTATATTTGTTTCAGTTAATGATAAACCATCTATTCTTAAACACATTTATACAATTTTTTTATCTCTTTTGTAAAAGAAATGGACATATTCTAAAGTGTTTTTTTTCCTTTTACAATGGCTAATCCTGTAAAAGGAAAAAAAAAGTTGAGCAGAGAATGAATAATTTATACATCGTAAATCATGATACCTGTCAAGTGTGTACTGTCGCATGTTAGCGTTGGTGATTATTAATATTGTTTATCATTATTAATGATAAATCATCTACTTTTAAACACCTGCATAAAATTTGGTTATAAAAACATGAAAGAAGCTGGCACTGTCTAAACACTCTTTTGCAAAATAATGCATAATCCACAGAGCTTTTAATTAATGAGTGCGACCTTTGTATACAAAGAAGTTAAGCAACTTCTGTGGACTTTAAATTCTTTTAAACTCTAAATGTCGCCATTCCTAAAGTTTATATTGTTTAGTATTTTGATACAAAGCTTCACACTTAATTAAAAACAGTGATTAAAGAACGATGGTAATGGTATACTTTAAGTACACCGTTACTGACCAACTGTGGAAATTACTAGTATGTGTCTTCACTGTAGTGTGAAACTAATCACAAAGCAAAAATACTCCCAAAATATGACAGCCAAAATTAATATTTTACATTTTTGTCTGTTTGCATTTAAATTCTAATTTTCAGAGGTGAAAGGTTTGGAAAATTTGCTTATTATAAAATTTATATATAAATACACACACACGACACACAACCACACACACACACACACACACACAGCACACAGGGGCACACACACACACCAGGCAGCACGCACGAGGCGGCGCCACACGACAGTGTACGCACACAAGACGGACATACCACCGCGTGTCGGGCTAGCCGACTCTCACAATGTCTTTCACGTTTTTTAATGGCTTATACAACAGGGGAATTTGAAAATGCTAAATGTGAATTTCAAGGGAATTCGCACACGACCACTACACACACAGGTTGAATAAATATGTGTTGTATGGTGATGGGGGGGGGGTGGGTGGTTGCGTGTGTGTGTGCACGATGTCAGTGTTGCACGTAGTGTGTGTGGGATGGTGGGTTGCGAGATCCGGACCGCGCTATCGTCCCGCGCCCCGCCTGCAGCTGAGCACACACACATATTTAATCAGACCTGAGGCGAAATTTTGAATTACATTTTAGCATTCAAATTTTCTTCTATAACAGAGTTAAAACATGAAAATCAGTTTATACGAGTCGCAATTTTGCACGTAGATGTTAATAAACCTGATGGCTTCATTGCAGGGGCGTAGCTACGGGTGGGGGGCCTGGGGGCACTTCGCCCCCCCCCCCACCCCACAAATTTCGTGTGCCCCTCCTTTTTTCAAATTAGAGAATATTTACAGTTAAGGGCCTTCTACCGGGAACATTTGCTAGGGCTCTTCTGCCGGACAAGCGACGGTGTATCCTTACCCCAGGCTATCACAGCTCCTTTCAAAACGAAATGATGCGCCATCTTCTTCTGAAAGACCTGGACCAGCGTCCTGTACATGTTGACCGCCTCCATTCCCATCCAGAGAAACGTGGTCAGGACGAAGTAATGGATCAAGATGGCGGCCGCCTTGCAGGCCACGTCATTGCCCGTGATCGTCGGCAGGGTGTCGAGGAAGAAGATGAGGTTCAGGGCCAAGAGAGAGGCGCTAAGGTTGAGGAGAATCTTCCCCGACGGCGTCCGACGCAAGGTCCTACAGACGACAGAGGTTTTAATTCAAAATGTTAAGTTGTCGGTTTATAGTCCTGAATCAGCACCTTCCTCATCGGAAGTGGTCTCCAAATCAAAGTACAGAAGGGGCCTACCATGTGGTCCATATCCTGGACCACATACATAGTAGGCGTGGGGCCTACTACATAACCCCTGTACAGCTCAGTGCCTTAGTCATTTCCAAAGAGCTGAGACCGAGACCAAATTCCAAATCCAATGAGTCTCAGTCTTTAACGGCCTCGATTTGTGCCCAAATCCAAAGAACATACTACAACACTGACATGGAAGCACAGTCGATAATTAAATGATAAAACACAGTAATTACGCACAATGTAAAATACTAAAGATGGCGGATAAATTGGTCACTGTATAAAGCGGGTACTATCCAATAAAAAATAGTCTCACTTATAGATTTTGGCCTTAAACATGCGTCACTCTCTTCGTTGGGGTAAAATCACACCCGTATTTTCGCTAAATGTAAATTCTAAATGCAAAAAATAATTGAAATCATTCCGTTTTTTGAATGAAAGTTCGTAATAGTGGGTCTTGTGTCTTGTCTAAATGGCTAGTAAAATGGGTATAGGATTGAAACGTCAGCAGCACACCCACGCAAACCGCATCTGAATACACCAACCCCGAAAATGCATAAAACAAACCTCCTATTGAGCAAGAAAGGCGTTTATACTCCTGCAATGCGTTGTTCAGGACCCGAAAAGACATTAAACAATCTTGTGAGTCAAAAGCACGCATTAGGATGCAGCATTATCATGCATTTTGAGAAATCACTCAGTTTTAGTGAATCAAACGACACTTTCGGAGATACTGAAGGGACAACATGTAAAGTTTGTAAACTCATTTGCATTCAGATCACACATTCCATTTGGAAGAGTGCACAAGTGTTTAAACTTGTGGATTGAAATCTTTAAATCACCCATGGGTCCCCTAGCGGTACTTTTGCTTGAGGTAGAATGATCTGTTCGAGTAGGGCGTCCGTTGCTCACCATTCCCAGAACACTCGAATATCGATGAGAATTGGTCACATGGGTGCCACTCAAAATTTTCACTTCCCCCTACGCGGCATGCGTACTTTCCTCTACGGACACGACTTTTCCCCTACGCTCTAACACCATACTTTTACCTACGAAAGCAAGTTTTCCCCTGTAAAAATCCACTTTTGACCTGCGAAACTAAGTTTTCCCCAACAAATGCAAGAAATTTATGTTTATTAAGAAAGTTGACGTTTAAAGTTTGCGTAATTATACGGTTTCTGCGCCTGAGAAGCAACAAACTGCAGGGACAGTGGATTTACCAAAAAAATATCTACAGACGAATATGTACTGGAGTTCTTTGAAATCCTAAGAGCATTTAAGAATATTTGTGAAAATTGTCAGAATGAATTTCAGATACATCAAAAACCCTTACTTCCCCCAACGAAAGCCCATTTTCACCGTAGGTATGCCCCACAACATACGGTTGGCTAAAATTCCATACGGTAGGGGGTTTCCCCTACGAGTGACATCCTTGATTGGCCATAATGAAGAATCGCAGTATTACAAGTCAGGGAAGCCTACGTCACGCAAGTAGTGAGCAGTTTGGCATGCATGATGAGATCTGTCACCTCTTCTCAAGTTGACTTCTCCAAGCCAATTTATGCAACACAAATGGTACACGGCTTGTTGGGTTTTCTTGGTAGAATTGTTTAAGGATCGACAGTAGATGCAAACATGAGGTTTTGGCGGTTGTTGATCATGGAAAGTGGATACATGTCTGACGTCACTAACTAGATGATTCGCGCGTTGTTTTCTGTATCACTTTGCCGGACTGTGTCCGTAATTCATGAAACTGTATACATATGCACA
This sequence comes from Eucidaris tribuloides, assembly GCA_001188425.1. Taxonomy (NCBI): domain Eukaryota; kingdom Metazoa; phylum Echinodermata; class Echinoidea; order Cidaroida; family Cidaridae; genus Eucidaris; species Eucidaris tribuloides. The sequence goes on along the minus strand of JZLH01S0321421.1, from coordinate 39,692 downwards.
TCAAATAGGCCTACATAATACACATCGTTGGAATGTTTTCAACTGTAACGAAGGCATACCAATGTGAATACAGACACAGTTGCCGTTTGTGGTACCTTCGAATCCCATTATAATTTAGATGCATTGCAATTTAAGGGCAGATGAAGACAAAATAATGTGAAATGCCCCAAATTTCCAACGCGCAATCTCCCCGGACAGTACTTCTATATCAGCAAAAAGCAAAAAAAAAAAAATCGGGAAAGGCAAATCCGAAAGTGTATTCAGTTTTCAGTTTGTAAAACCAGAAGTAAAGAAATTGAATGCAGAAAGTATGAAAGATTTAAAAAACTTTAATTTTCTATCACAAAAACAGAAAATGAATTAAAAAGCTGTTTATTTTATTCAATCTGGATGGGAAAAATTTATCAAAACAATTCTTCACAAAAAGAAAACTGACAAATGGTTTCATTTTATAAATATTTTATTATCTATAATTAAATTTCTGACCCAAGTAGTTTTTCACTCAAAAAGTTTTTTTTTCTGTTTTCGTTTTGGAAACAGTCAATTAAATTATCTACTTGAACTTTGATTATTCTTAATCAGACATTCACATTTTCCGAGTAAATTCACCGCTAAACTTACAGTAAATGTTGAAATATCGGCAAAAATAGACTAACGTGACTATGCATTCTATGGTTGATTGATCATTACGGTCAGTAAGTGGACTACTTATGCATTTATTATCTTTGTGTAGTACGTCACAAATTTGCATCGGCCGTGACAGTGAGTTATTTCGTTGCCTTCAAATCTACAAATCGTCTCTACATCCGAACACAGAATATTTATTGTTAGGAACCAATTTGTAACTTTGTCTATAAACAATTCATTCCTTGAAGAAAATGAGTTATTTTTAATTAACGACAAATTCTGATTAGTTCGATGACAGATGACAGTGGCAAAATCAAAATCAAAACAACTTTAACCAACTGAATTAATTACATGTACACTACAGTAATTTCCAATAGAGATTACTTTTCATGGAGAGGTTTTCTTACACTGGCGCGGAATTAGATGACTTTTTGGTGATCCGACCATTGCTCCGGCGGCAGTTGCTCCGGTGACAATATCTTAGAATCTTATGGTTAGGGTTGCCATTGGGACTCCAGTTCAGAATAGGGTTAGGATTAGTGTTTGGGTTAGGGTTAGCGTTAGGGTTGAGGTCAGGGTTAGTGCATGAAATAATCGTCGAAGCAATTGTCGCCGGAGCAAACGTCGGACATTTGACTTTCTATGACATTGGTACTTATATTGCTAATTATAGCCGCTTTTGCTTGTTTGTTGACTCGATAGATAATATTAACGTTGAAATCTCGCTAAAATTACACAAAATTTCACACACTTGTGCTGTCACTTGCAAAATATGTACATACAAATATTGTTATATGAATTATTGTCCTAAGGACAAAAATTTTCATATTTCAGAGTATGGGGAAAATGGGAATGATTGCTCATTGATTTTCACTTTTTAAAAGAACTTGATGACCATATTTATGTGTGTTCAGTGAGTAGTTCTGATTGATCTTGCAAAATTTTCATCAATCTTTTACAAAGTATGACATTGTCTCACAAGACATGAAAAAAGCCAATATCAAATTTCTGAAAATTTAGAATGACATATACTATCTCCGAGTCTGTCCCCGAGTCCTTAGGCTCCGAGTCTGAGTCTGAGTCCGAGATTTTCGGACTCGAGTCCGGTCTCGAGTCCTACAACACTGCCGATAAATA
>JZLH01S0321421.1:30428-35428 GCA_001188425.1 Eucidaris tribuloides | reverse complement strand
AACACACACACACATACATACATACATACATACATACATACATAGCCTACATACAAACACACGTGCACACACACACATGCACAGGGTTGGGTGGACAGAAAACACATTAATTATGGTAGATCATGGTCATTATGCACTCATTTATCACCCAAAAATATGATATGTTTAAAACGTCATACCCTGATCATAATATTTAGAATATAGTTTCGTGGTAATTATGTACTCATTCATCACCAAAAAATATGACATAATGTTTCAAAAATCATACCTAGCTAATTATTTGAAGAAAAAATGTTTTAGTATAACAATTATTTTGATACATTGAGTTAAGGAAATTAACGAGTTGAAATTGTAATTCTTGAGAATGATCATATTAAAGTTATTTCATTTTAATTTTGCTTTTTGGAAACTGACAGGAAACGGTGAAATACACACATTGTCACAGGCAACATTTCGTCCTAAAATGCCGAGGAAGAGGTGTTAAGGAAGCACACTGAAAGTTGCTACTATTCTATTTATTTTACTCTATACAGTTAACGGCAGGTAATCTTATTTGCACATATCGCAGCACAGCAAAACATCAGCCATGAAGGACATGTCCGTGAAATTTGAAGATCAGTAATCGCATTGATGCTCACTGTAATTCCGCTTAAGTTGAGTCTCCAGCTCCTATACTTTGCTAAAGGTTTTAAGTTTGTGTTTTCTCCTATATACTAGTGTTAAGAGACTTTCTGCCTTTAATCCATGAAAAAGGAGGGCACACATTCGTGGTTTGGTACGGTGCATGGCTCCGATACAAACAGGGGGGAGGGGGGGGGGGTTGGCAAATGATATGATATCCCCCTCACTATCGAAATTTCTCGACATCCTCATGCCGAGTCCTACCTATAATTAAAGTACTCTCGTCATCAATCAAGCTTACAGATCATTAGGAGTTCTCGTTACTTCAGTCAACGACCGCTACAAGCAAAAAATACAAGATGTTCACTGTAAAGCAGGTCGTTTTGACCCTTTTTGTAATCGTTAAAACAATGGCCGAAGGCAACAGACCCGTGCAGAAGGTAAAAGATCAATTTTCAGCACGCCTAGGAGCAGATTTTAAGTAATAATCGGAGAAACAAGGAGACAGTCTTTTCTGGAAATTATTCCGGAACAACGATTTTAGATCTACTTTACCCAATATTTCAAGTTTTATAATTACATCGTAATGTTAGCATAGCCCTAGGAATTCGATTTTAAACATTTAATCAAACCCTGGAGCTAAAACAAGAAATATTGAACCCCAACAGTCCAATTTTCATTTTTTTTTTTATCTCTGGAGCAGAAATAAACTGGCAATTACAATAACATAATTGTAAGTACTATGAAATAGCTTACTGTTCTATAGTTCCATACTAAGCAAACATGTTTAAATAATATGTGCATCGGTGTGTAACTTGTCTTCTCTGCCTAATTCAGTCGTCTCAAATTGCCTACATGTAGATTGTCAGTCATGCACATGGGCGTAAATGTGGCGTGTCGCCCCTTCCTTTTACAGTATATTCGCGTGACGATCAATCGGTGCTTTCACGGAGGTCGCGACCGGGCCTCGCTGGGGGAGCAGCGTCATCAATAATAAGCCTTATCTCTTGTCTTAACCCTTTCAGTACCACATGCAGAATATCACATACTCTCTAAAAGAACAAGTTAAAATTTTCTATCTTTAAGGAGTGAAAATGTTCACTTTCTAGGAGTGAAAATGCTCACTCTTTGAGGAGTGAAATATTTACTGTTTAGGAGTAAAATGCTCACTCTTTTAGGAGTGAAAATGTTCACTCTGTAAGGAATGGATGTTTAAAAAGAGTGAATATAGAGCGTACAAGTGTTTTCCACTCGTTTAGGTGTGATCTCAGTGATCACTCAGGATTGAGGTCACTCCAAAACACACACACGTTTACTCTAGATACACTCTTTTTACACATTCACTTCTTAGAAGAGTAAATATCCTCACGTGGTTTTGCTTTAATTCAGGCGCGTATCCAGGAATTTTCAAAGGGGGAGTGGTCATCCAAAAATTTCCACTGTCAGCCCAGCAACCGAAATATCGCTCACTGGAGGGGAGGGCGGGGGGGGGGGAGCGACGATTTTTTTTTTCAATCCAAATCCTAGGTCTTAAAATTTTGCACGCCCAATTTTTCCCGCCAGCGACCGAAAACTCATCATTTTTTTTACCATCTGTTCCGGAGCTTTAAAACACCCCACTTTTTCAAAAAAAGAGGTATTTTCCGGGAAAAGGGGGTGTTTTAGGGTGTTAAAACCCTCTTTTGTAAAAGGAGGGTTTTTTGAACACCCCAAACACCCCCTGGATACACGCATGGTTTGTTTCAAGAATAAAAGCTGTCAATTATAGATTTAAAAATGTAAATTCACTCATGTTACTGTGATGCAGAATGATAAGCAAACTTACATTCTATGTTCTCTTTCAATCATTTCTTCAACAAGCAGATCTTTATACGTTCACATCAAGTTTGGATAGGAGGAAGGAATGATCTACCGTGAGGCTGTAATGACCCTAAATATACTGTGCTATTTTGGAGTCTAAAAAATACTTAGGAGCGGATTATCCCCCCCCCCCCAATCTCGCCTACACAGAGTCTGATACAGGGTCTTGATACAGGGATAAAACAATAAGAAGGACGTGTACTATCTCAATAAAGAGAGGGAATATCGCTTAAAGGCACGGGTTAACATTATGGAAACCCCATTAAAATTGTCAAACTTTGCTATCTGACATATCTGACAGTGTTTGAATGGACAAATAAACACCCTAAAACACAAAACCTCAGACAGTTATGCTGTCACTTAGAAAATATGACATATGCGAATATTTATATGTACATTGAACATATAAATATTCGCATATGAATTATTGTCAGCTCACGAATATTCTGTTACATAGCAGTCTATGGGGGAAACTGGAATGGTCGCTTAATGATTTGCACAAGTTAAAGCGCATTCATTTTGAACTGCAATTATCTCAGGGCTATATTTTTACACCTTATCAGTAACACTATAGCTGCGTGGGGGTCATGTAGCTCAGACTTTATTTTAAACTGGAAACACTGTTAACGATACCTGTAAGGAGGGGAGTAAATGGAAAAAGATCTTGAGGGGATGTGGGTTAAATTAAGAAGATGAGCAATGCTGGGAGGCAGAGTAGGAAGTTATAGAGGATGAGCAGATCGATTTTGAAGGAAGGTATTAAGACTATAGGTGGACCTGTCATTTGGTATAACACTTATCGAGATGGGGAGAGGGAGGGACGGTGAGAAAGGGCACATGATAATCGATAAGACCGAAAGAGGTTTTCGGCTTTATTTTGTCATGAAGAATGTCTTTCGGCTAGGAAGACGCAGGTATACTCTCAACTCTCTCTTCGTCCATCTCTCAATCTATCTCTTGTATAATTAAAGAGCTATGAAGTTGTCCCGTAGCTTAAGTTGGTTTCATTTTACCACGGCAAGTCGGAGGATGACCTGTTGCAGTTAAATGTATGGGCGTTGTACAGTATTACTCATATTTCTATGGAATTGGTGCACATAAGAGAGAGATCAAGAAACACACAAACACACACCCATCATATTTAATATTTATATATTATAACATTTGGAGAGTAGTTCCTTAATATAATGCAGCTACTGTTTTACTTACTGTTTGAGATTTACATTCGAACTCCAAGAATCAAAAATCGGAGTGATCACAAGTGCTAATACTTTGCAGAGGGCATGCCACAAATATATTCTACATAATATATAGCAAACAAATTATCCAGGGTATTGGTACACTTTAGACGAGTTCTCATCGAATGAGATTAATTCCCGGCATTACCACATATTTGAAGCAAAGGGGGAAATGGTGTGAGTATTATCGCAAATATGTTACGATTTCCATAGCAACGTGTAAACCGACACAGATAAACCGTTAGGCACAGCAAAGTTCATGGCGATCTGTTGCATGAGGTTCCATTGAAATTTCATCGAAACTTCAATATAGAAGTTTGCGATATGAACACTTTGGCGTCTATGGTTTCGATTGTAAAGTTTTGTACGTTGGGTTAGGGACGAAAAATTTGAATTTACCATTCCAAATCCTACGTCCAAAATTTTTCTCGGTCAGCCTAGCCGCCGAAAAGTCGCTCAGCGGGGGGGGGGGGGGAGGGGAAGGGGGAGGGAGAGGGGGAGGGGGGAGTAGGAAAGAAAAATTGTCCATTCCTGATCCGAGGTCCCAAAATTTTCTCGGTCAACTCAGTCGCCGAAAAAGGTAGCTCAATTTTTTTTCCTCCGAAACTTGTTTTGGGGACTTAGGCAATCTTTTTTTTGGGGGGGGGGAGGGGTTAAGCCCCAAAGCCCCTGTAGAACCGTGCCTGATACACACTCACACTTATTGGAATAAAATACAGTTTCTATTGGATATGTTGAAACCTATGATACGTCGTTCGCGTCACAACCGTTTTGTGTCGCGAATACGTAGACAGAGTCAAAGATGGTGTAAAGTTTCCTTGGGTATGTTTCAACGGACGCACATCAAAACTGTGTCCTACACTGTCACACATTATCGTGATGAAGAGCAGGAAGATTTATTGGAATTTCTTAAAAGTTGGGAAGTAGTTAGCGGCACAAACCGGGGAACACACATTATTTTGACCGATAGTGTGCACGCCTTCCTGCTTCCCCAACCACCCTACAGACTGACCCACCACCCAACTATTACAAGATGAATTGATACTAAAGGAAAGCTTTATGAAAGATTGATGTAAATCTTTACGTTATAAATGACCCTACGGACTGACCCACCACCCAACTATTACAAGATGAATTGATACTAAAGGAAAGCTTTATGAAAGATTGATGTAAATCTCTACGTTATAAATGATTTTAGCATGTTTGGTCGATAAGTTCATCAAGGTGTGTGCAAATTATGGACACAGTCTTTAAGTATACTCGTTGAGTTTTTTTGACCAA